>JARFJB010001103.1:3752500-3955000 GCA_036346205.1 Vesta saturnalis
AGTTCAACCCTATTGCAAAATAAATCTAGCGTAACCCAGAAATTAATGTCAATAATTACATGGATATAATACATTTTAATGTTTAACCTGCAAATGTTTTGATTATTTTAAAATAATAACTCACCACTCATAGATATACAGGGTGTAACCATTGGAATGGTCTACACGTGATTTTTGACTAATTATGTTTTGGGTTGAAAAAGTTTATGTTTTGGCTGGTAGGCATTACTATACCTATAGATACAACATGTGTAGTTTTGTAGAATTTTTCATTTGGAAATAGCTGTTTTGAGGAAAGGTGACGTTTAATAATAATAGGTCTTTGTTACATTACGATAATTTGCACAGGTAGTGAAATCCGAACATGTAAATGGCGGAGTTCAGAATTAGGAGAAGGGACCTACTGTCTGTTCTACTTAACCAATCAGAATCCTAAACGGAAGGCATTTTTCTAGTAAACATGTCAGGGTATTTTGAACACCCTTTATACGTATTGGGTAATTTTTTTTTGTAATTTTTACTCACTTGGTTAGATTCCGTATATTTTCTTTTTTAGTTTAAGGGCTTACTGTAGGTAATGAGTGTTTTGCTTGAATGGGTCATGCTGTATGTAAAGGAATTTTAGGAATGTGCAATGGTGCATTGTCTTTAGTAATTGTAGATAGGAATTACGTATTTTTTGTGTAGTGATGTAATTTCATTAAGAAAAGTCAGTGTAGTTTTTGGAATTTTAAGTACAATCTTCAGTTTATTGCCCGAATCATATGTGGAGTTTTATTAAGATAAATTAGTTTGATTTTTTTTTATAATTTCATTACAAAGAAGTGTTGTTATGGCGTTGGTGCGGTACTGTCGCATTCGTGTAGAGGAACAATTGGAGAGTCGGAATGTTGGTTTTCATCCATACAAGTAATATGGGTGGGCGATTTGTTGTACCATTGCAATAACATTTCTGTATCGTGTCGAAGGAAAATGCAAACGTAGCAGTTTCTTCGCCTTAAGTCGAGGTATCATCGTATATTTAGGGGGGTGGAAATTTTAAAATTGGAATGGCTGATTGGTTTGTGTGATTGAATTTGTATGGAGGGGAACGTTTTTTTAATACGGCGAAAAAGTGATTTTGAATGGAAGAGGACTCTGTCCTAAGCTTTTGACACGTGAAGTCGTGTGTGTGTGGGATATTTTGGGAAGTAACATTTCAACCGGGCTCGCTCATTAATTTAGTTTATTGGAGAATAACGGCATCTTCGAGTGCGTTTATCATAGAAGTTTCGTTCATGTTTTTTTGTAGTGCGAACCCGAGGACTATTGAATTTCGTGATCAACGAGATATAATTAGAGAACCCCTTTCCTAAGAATTAAGTGAACGTACTGAACGAACACCCAACCTCACATACTGTTTAGGATTGTTCTGTTCGTAATTAAACCTATTAATGTAAGCTGTGTAAAACGATTTGCTGAGTGTTTTCTTTTGTTTGTCGAACCTTAACAACTTTGAGTTAAAAGAAATTATTAAAGTGATTTAAACTAGCTAATGCAGCTTCAATAAGTTACGAGGCATTATTGTAAATTAATTTAAAAAATAAGTTGAATACGTGGTAGAGACCTGAGGCGAGTCAGCTTTGTCGTCGTCAAGCAGTAACATCCAAGACCGTGGGCCGCTAGAGTCTTACACGACGCTTTCGTAGAGCAAGGATCATCTCCTATTTGCCTGTGTGACCTAGGTAATGCAATTTTTATTCTGTTTGTTGATCTTGCGACTTTTGAGAATAAAATTTGATTGTGTTTTATATGGAATATTCATTCATTTTGTTAACGTTTCCTTTGTCTGTTTAGAAGCTATTTAAGGTGTTTTGATACCATTAATATCTTATGCAAGGAGGTAAATAGAATCTTACCTTCATTTTTTTTATTTTTTTTATGTAAGATTTGCGTACGGACGTAATTCAAGTTTATAGAATTTCTTTGAATGCAATTTAGCTTAAGATAGTTTTGCTACTGGCCAGAATTCAATGAGGTAAAAAATTAAGAATATACGATTACCGATTTATCCAAATTGACATGTTGTTTAAATTTTAATTGTTTTATTTTGAGTTAATAGATGTTTATCTTAGTTACTATTTTGGAGTAATTATTTTAATATTAAGTCTTAACAAAGGGTGATGGTATATTGCTCAAATAGGAAGCGCCGAGTTCTAATGAAAGAAGTTTGGAGTTTTGTTTTTGTTTTGTTACAAGATTAAGTTAACGTAACGTAATTTACCAGTTTAGAAAAGCGTTGTAACCGAATTGAAGTCAGTTTGGTATGTGTTATTTTGATTTGTTTAAGGGAGATTAGTAATTTAACGTAGTGAGAACCTTAATGGTTTGTATTGAGTATTGAATGTGAATATTGCTGCACGGTGGTAAGTTGATTAGATTAAGGTTCCAAATTCTAAGCCTTTCAGGTGAAGCAGTATTGCGGAGACCTGGATCTACGAGCGTTACGATTTGGTAAGTGTGGTAAGTTGGGTATTCGGACCACTACGTACTGTCGTTTATTTCGCGTTTTAAAACACCCTGGTGTGTTCTTTTGGAATATCCTGGCGCCTACCGGGACCTATTGTGACATTTTCCAGAATTCGACTATCGTAGATAGCGTAACCTAGGGAGACCCGCACCCGCACGCCGAGCTATCCGTGCAAAAACCAAGTTTATCTGTCACCTTGTCCTAGTGAACATTTATCCCGTAACAAACAATATTACTTTGTACAGCATTTGACAGTGCTATAAGTATGCATATAATTAGAAGCTACAGAAACACGGAACTTTGCTCGTCAATCCGAGATTTTTATTTACTGCTAAAATGGGAAAGAAAAAAATTGGACAAAAAGTATAATAGAGTTAAATATAGGTTTAACGACAAAGTGTAAAATATAATACGGACTTGCAAGCAATTCTTTACAGTTCATGTGAAGTTACCGTAAAAAGAAGGGTTTTGTAAGTGAAACAAGAGTCAAGTAAAGAAGTTTTTCGGACACTCAATGTAAATGGACCATATTTTCTTATTACAAATCGTAAAGAAAGGCATCTAATTTCTCTATAGCAACCATTTCTTCATAAAGAATAATTAATTATTTATTGGAATAAATACTAAATGTATAACTATTAACGTTAGAAGAACTTGTGCTTGTACAATGTTTTAACTGTAAATCATTAAATGAATAGTGACGATTTTGTTAAAACTCCTGGTGAACTCCTGCATTTGACGTAGAAAATGATGAATCGCTACATGCAGGAGCCAACAGTAATTCAATAGGTCCTAGGACACAATCATTTTCGAAGTCCCCATTTTATTGTTAATGCTTTCTTCTATATATTCTTCTGGAGTCGTGTTTGAGCGCCATATTCCATTATTTTTGAGCCTCTTGATATCCGCTCCACCCTCAGCAAGAAAATTGGTTGACGTTCGACGTGGAAATTGTCCAGTGTAACCGCCTGGGTTTGGTAGTTTCAAATAATAGCCAATTTTCTTCGGCATCTTGTAGAAACCGTGGATCCCCACAGGTTGCACTGTACATTTATTATTCATATCAAATATGAACAATTTTGAGTGATTGATATGTTTTGGGCGCAAGCTTACATATCTCCTGTACAAATCAATCTCATTAATTCCTCTCATTTCCGTCTTAACGGTGAGTATACGATTCTTCCTTGTCTTAGTGTCGTGGAGGGTGACAACCAAAATAGAGCCGGTATCCTTGATATCCTTCACATTTAAATTTCTTAGCTCCTCACTACGACATGCTCCATACAGATCGAAATTTTTGATTTTTTGCTTCATATCCCTCACTTGGGCGCTTTAAATATAACTGTAACTTCCCATAAATCGATATATCGACGTTTTCTTTCACTCTCAACGTACTTTTCAACATGGAATATGTCGACCACAGCGTGGAAGATTTCATCCTTTCAGCCTCTAATCAAATATAAAGATAAAACTTGTAGCCCGGTCAAAGTAATTCAAAAAATAGGGTAAGGTTACAATAACTCCCATAAAGCTGAAAATTGGTACGAATGTTAGAAACACTATTATAAATGAAATGTGAAAAGTCTCCATCCATCACACATCTGCAAAAAAAATCATTCAAGGTCACAGTTCGCAAATATGAGTTTTTTGCATTTTTCAGCTAAACGGTAATTTTTGTCATAAAAATAGATCGGACAAAAATTATAAAACATGCAATTATCTATAAAAATTGTTCTTGTACTTCTTTCTTCTTTCCTAAGAATAACCATTTCTGAGATATTCAAACTATTCAAAGAGTTGAAAAGTTTGTGCTCCATAATATGCACTGAACCCGTAATTCAAGTAACAATATTTGGTCGGTGTGACTTGAATGAATTTTTCAACACTTAAAGTTTCATTTTTACCATTTATTCATCAACCAGCTGGTAACTACAATACTATACAGGGTGAGTCATGACGAACTTTACATACTTATACCATATATAGAGTACTTATGGGGAATATCATATGACCATTAAAAAGTGTCAACTCCGCTTTTTTATTAATATACAGGGTGATTTATCAATTTTGATAAAAAAGTTATTTCTCTATATTTTTTACACGGATTATTTGATTTTTCTGATTTTTGGTGAAACATTACACTATTATGCAGTATTCGATCGTCGTTCTCAGATCTTAGAAATTCCAGGACCGGCTTCGGAAAAATTAATTGGGCCTGCTCATATTAAAAAGTTCACCATGTATACGATTTTTTAAAATTGTAATTAGTGATTTTCAAAGTACACAAAAGGACTATGAAAATCATGTGTGTGACATTTTTGTCACACTTTTATTTCATTTTTAATAAACGATCAAATTTGGGTGAAATTGTAAATCCGCCATGGCTTATCACAAAATAATGTAATAATTGAAAAGAAACATTGTCAGTGGCAGATATTTTAACTAAAATAAGTACAGAATACGTGAACATTGCTTTATCTACATTGTTACTGTCCCTTTGTGTTGTTACCAGGACCGGATTAAACAATTTTTAAAAATTTAATTTTTAAAAGAAAATCGCTCTGTACATTTTTATAGAACGTAGCTGGAATAATCAAAATACTTAAATAAATTGAAAATTGCTTCATCTTCATTAGAAATATTGTATTATTAAATATCAGATCAACAAATGATAAATAAACTGCAACGCATAGTAATAACAAGTAATAAGAAACGACTCTAAGAAATTTTATAATTAAAACGACATAACATGAAAACGTAAATAATTTGAAAACACAAATTCACAATAATTTTGGTCTCTCCAGAATCCTTGGGCGGATCGACGAATCGATGTGAGAGTGTAGGCGTCTCGCCCTACTCACCTGGGGTATAGCGTCTGTTTTAGAATGCGCCATTTTAAGGGTTTAGCCGTTAAAACGCTTGGCAAGTGCGTGTTAGCGAGTACATAAGGGATAAAGGAAAAAGTGACCCTTACCGAGCTTAGAAAATTAGAGCACCAACATTAAGGAACCCATGGTAAAGGTGATGGTATTGCACCGGCCGGCATGGGGCATGAATGCCTTCCACCTATGAAGTGGTAGAGTATTTGAGCTGAAAAGGAAGCATTAATTAGTTTGCATTGCATCTTACAAGAAAACTTTATTTGTATGATTGCTGAATAAAATAATTGTACTTAAAATAAATCAGGATATTCATTAACCTAATCTAATTAAAAGGACCGTGCATAAGCTGTATAGTACCCCAATCTGTTCATGGTTAGTTTCGTAGGTGTTGACAGCATTAAGATTAAAATAAATTGTTTACTTTGGTTCATTATTTAGGTTCCAACTTGCATATTATTGCCATTTTAAACTAATCAAATCTGTTTATTATTGTCGTGAAACTTAACTTTTCTATTTTTTTAACTTCCTACTTGAAGGGTAATAACAAATAACGCAACTGACCCTGTTAACCCTCCGACTCTAATTACCTACTTTTAGGGTGAATTTATTAATTACAGTTAACAGTAAATATAGTAACAATGTAAAAGTTTCAAATTTTCTGTCAAAGAAAAATGTAATACAAAATAATATGAAATACAACGTTATAATTTAAACTTAGAAATTAATGTAGTACCAAAAGTAAAATGGCAATCATAAATATTATTTACGCGCCTTTTCTATTAATTTATTTCACACATTGCAAAAATTCTACTGTCTTGATTATTATTATTTTTGTCTATTACTAATATTCAAACCGATAAAAATCTATTCAAAAGCATTGTACTTCGTATTTAAATTAAATTAGATTTTTCCCTACGCGACTTGCTTTCATTTATTTGAGAAATGAGAAAGCACTTAATTTAGAATCCGATTACAAATTAGAGCTAGTTATTTGTTTATTTTATCTATTCATAAGCTTTTCCTTTACAGTTTGGATTACGGATTCGATTCAGTTATTTATTTTTATCATTTAATCTAATAGAATGATTCTTACGACAATGCTTACGCCTGTGTTTGTTATAGAAAGGGGTTTATTAAATACACAGCTGTGCATTTTTATGAATCACATCTGGTCTAGTTTTCCTACAGTTACAGATATGTATTAATGACTGTTTCATACTCCCCGCTGACGTAGGATAAAGTAAGTTATTTCATCGGTTCTTTATAATTCATTGATATTGCAAAAATGTTTACCAGTTTGGGTTCAAGACAAAATTGAGGTATTTGCCCTTTAAGTTTACTCTACAATTCTATCAGTTTAACACATCTGGTATGGGTTTAAAAGAGTCGTATTTTTTCGTAGAAATACGATCCTTTAGCAATCCCAAATGTTATTTACGCGCCTTTTTTACACGTTGCAGAAATTCTACTGGTTAGATTATTATTGTCTTTATCCATTATTGACATTCAAACCGCTGGGAATAAAAATCTGCCACCCCAAATGCGTCTTATCGCTTTGAAGATCTACAAATGGTTGATTTCTTGGTATTACTTACTGCTTGAACTTAAACCGAAAAAATTATTTATCTTTTAAAACCATTCAAAAGTTTATCTGCTTTTCCAAAATGCTAAAATCGCATACTATTTTTACACGCAATAACTGGCTGCTATACATCAAAAATTTTCAGGAAGGGTAAAACGACAGTTTCTGAGTTGTTTGAAAAGCAAGATTTAGTTAATTGCGATAAAGTTTTTAAAGAGAGTAACTCTACTCCACATGCTGTAATCACCAACGGAATTCGCTTCCTTCTTGCTGTGTATGGAAAAAAAAATACCTGCTTAGATAAGTTTCGATACTAATCTTTTGTAAAATATACTCGTGACAATAAACGAGTGCAATTAGCTTGTATTCCCCCAACCTCGGCTTCTGCTCATCAACATCTATTTCGGGTATATTATCAAGTTCAAGTGTGGCTTGGTAATGAACTGGAGACAGAAGACTGGGGTTGGAAGTTAATTGGCAATATGTTGGAACCAACCCAGACTTGTTCCGGAAAGGCTCCTCAATACAATTTCTTGCAATTGCAAAAATGGGTGTAGTGCTAAGTGCAGCTGCAAAAAAGATGCGTTGTTTTGGTCATTAGCATGTATCAGTTGTCGAGACCAGTCGTGCTCCAATGTTGAATCGCCATCAGATGAGGATTCTTACGATGTCACCGAGCAGACATCTGGTTCATCGCTGTTACAACAATTTACTTGTATCCAGCAGGAAGAAGAAGACGAAGAAGGAACAGAAGAAGAAAAATAGGAATATGAAGAAGAAGAAGAAGCCATTATACTTGAAGTTTTACTAGATAATTGGCAATCAGACGAATAGTTTTCCCCAATTATTCATAATTCTCAACGCTTTCATCATTTCCAATAGTACCATTTTTTATTTAATACAATATTGTTTAATTAAACAGGACCACTATAAATCTTGGAATAAACCACGTTAAAAAAAACTCTACCTCATAGGTGGTGTGGAAACGTGTGCATATTATGGAGAACACAACTTTTGAATCCCTATATCTCAGAAATGGCTATTCTTAGGAAAAAAGGGTACGAACAACTTTTATATTGCAATTATTGTGTGACCAATTTTTGTGATTAAACTTACCCTTTGGCTGCAAAATGAAAATTTTTTTACAGATGTGTGATCGATGGAGACTTTTCACATTTCATTTATAATGGAGTTCCCATCATTCGTACGAATTATCAGGTCTGTTCAAATTATTATAACGTTGAATATCTATTTTGACCGGGTTATTAAAAGAAATAAATAAATGTAGTCGCGAAAGCTATCCTTTTCATGAAAAAAAAAGCAAGTATAACTTCTTTGTTGACATGCTTTACATTCTTTAAAGTCCTCCAAGAATTGAAAATATTGTAGGTCTTCTCATATTTATCTCGTGATTTTAGGGGTAATGAACTTGTAACAGCTTCAAGCGCAAATGCCGAGATTTCAGGACGATTTCCATTATTTATTTCCATTTTCACGCGATAACACTTGACAAAATTTTTGTTTAGCCATTCTTGTTTAGTTGTTGTAATGATGTAAACGGCAATTTGATTCTCGCGCTTATCATGTATTTTTTAAATAATTTCTTATAAAATGTAATCTATTTCCATTTAGTGTCCAAAAAAATTTTATGTATTATTCTTAAAGAAAAGTAGGTTCTTCTTTATCATGGTGTTTCTAATCTCGGCTGCGCCTCGATGTGAAAGATTGCGATTCGTAAAGAAAAATATTGTTTTTCTTTGCGAATCGCGATCTTTATAATACGAATAACTGTTAGTGAATAAGAAAGGAGAAGTGTTAAGGAATTGGTGGGAAATCTAGAATAAAAGGGGAGCTGTAATTGTATAGAAATCATAATAAGGACTCGTAATTGTAAAATTGCGATAGAGAAAAAAAGTACTAAATAACCTATATCTCTTTTTCTGTCAGTGGGAAAGTATGGCCTGATAAGTGTTAAATAAGATAGAATTAAGAAGCTTGTAAACTTCCCTGGTAACAACAAGGATTAAAGTTAAAGCAAATTTACAAAACACTATTGTCACCGAAGACATTTTCCATATGACGTGGTAGAGAAAGTAGCGCAACTTTTTGGTAAAATACGGATGAAGTCAAAATTTCGATAAGAATGTGGATAGGTGTCACATGCACAGAAGTACTGATGCCCAAATTAGCAGGTGTGCCCTGACCCCTTTTAAGTTCAGTCTATCTTGGAAAACACTTAAACGCGTGGGCATGTGGTTGACGTATAATCACAATAAAACTATAAGAATAGTTCCACTTAGTTTACTCTTTTTTACGATGGCTAACTCGTAACTACAAGAAAGCAAAAAACCTTCTACTAGTGAAAGGTAAGGCACGAATCGTTTAAAAAATGAGGCACACGTTGCTTCAGGAAGCGCTCTCCTTAAAACGATTGTAAAACTGTATGAACAAACATGCGTTTGTTACGGTTTAAACATAAATAGAAAAATTCGTAAGCACCCTATCCCAGCCGGATGCCCCCAAATAATGTTTATTAAATGGGTAAAATAGAATTAACAAGCACTGTACAAATATGAAGCAGCCCAAAATGGTAAGTACCTTAAGCAAAACTGACATTTAAATATTGAATACTCAAAACAAAACTTAGCAATCCTCGAAGTAATCCCCCGAAACATGGTATGTGAAGGAAATCTACATTTACGATTCATCGACTGAAGGCGTCATCATATACAGATAAATTAATAATTAAATAAATACATTTCATGTAATGCGGTAAGTACAATAATTCAAATTTGGAGACACAATTATAATGGCAAATAAGACAAAAAAATAAGAATAATACATGTTCCATTGAAACGCGTTGAGAAGAAAATAACAAAACAAAATAAATTGAGAAACTATGTTATTATTCAAAAATTAGTGCTATTAAAATGAATAGTGCTCTGTCAAACGTGATTATTGAATTCATACACAGCACCTTGAGTAAGCACAATAAAATTTTTATAGTTTGAATACCTATACTAAGTTTTAAATTATTAAATCATTGGTAGGATACATCACAAGTAAAACGTATAGTTGCGTACAGCTGCTACATTACCCTTCCTATTATCTTCTACTGAATGTTCCATCCGTTCTCTGCGGGTACACGTGGACCCGGTGCTTAATATTATTCATGTTACAAACTACTATTACTATGGAATATTTATAAATTTAGGAAAAATATAATTTAACAGTGAAATAAGTAGAACAACTAAGACAAGGGTATATAACCTATTTTGTTTACATAACATTGCATGTAACAGCACACAGATGGTTTAAAATTAAACTTATTATTTATTTAGAATGTATTATTATTCAAGACAACTTTTGCAAAGCATATTTACAGGATCAAGACAATCAAAACCATTACATGCTTTACATTTTGTACGTAATTTCTTGTCTATTTTCTATTCACAGTCCTTACATCGATCACGTTTTAAATTTTTTCAGTATCTCCACTTGTGCCAGTTACCGTACGCCAGCTTATTTTAATTTTCCGTGGAATATTCCTTGTCATTCGTACATCCCGATACTTTTGGGTTAAATTATATCCCAATTCGTTGCGAAAGAGGCGTCTTTTATATAATTTCTTTGGATTATATTGGGGATTGACATACATGTACACTACATACAACAAACATCTTCTAGTTCCCCTTTTGCACGTACAAGCTGATGTTAATTTATCTCTAGTATCCACACCTTTTTTTATTTTATTGTAGTGTATGGCTATGTCTGCTTTATTGTGCTCCTACATTGAAGACAAAAGTAAAACGTATTTAGCTTTTTTGGCAGTACATGAAACCAAGGTCATATTTTTTTAAAATCCAAAAATATATGAACAGGCCTATCTTCTTTATTACCAAATCTCAAAAAGCGACTTATGTTACAAAACCTCTTGAGAGACATTGTACCTCTGAATATAGGCCTACCATCAGAATCACTCCAAAGTTTCTGTAGAGATTCTCCAGCTCCTTTATGTACACCTGCCAGAAGTACTAAACCTTCAGTAAAAACATATGTATGTATCTTATGTCATAATTTTTCCATTTTATACTTACTTGTAAAAGCTTCTAACTCTTCCAGTGAAATTTCCTCTATTTTTATCATTTTTTCAGAACATACACAACTACGTTCCCTATTAGTTTTTAGTAAAAGTAAATTGATCATTTGGTCGGTAAGAAATAATCTCATTGTCGATACTAGTGTAACAGCGCGTTGTCAATTCCAGATTTCCCATATCATCTTCACTTCCATAATCCTATCCTTTTCGTAATTCGTGGTCTGTAAGTTCCTTTTTGTAGATCATTTTATATGCGAAACGTCTGTATTTTATAATGTATCTGCATAACATATAAAATATAATGCGCTTTGTTATTTTCCATCAACACCGTAAACTATAATATCACTTATTGAAATGAGTCAGACACCATTCACAACCTCACCGACTACCGACTGGGTCCACGTGTACCCATGAACAGTAGGAAGGTTACAGGAAACATAATACTTTACAATTACCTCAAGCATTGTTTAACAGTTGGAGGAATATTCTTCCATTCCATAAAAAATTGTTGGTTGAGTGCATAGAAGTGAGTGATGAACACTCCATTACTGTTATCGTTAATTGCTTGGTTTTTCAGGGCTCCGTTACATGACACAGAAAACTTAACTCACCGTTAATTTAGTTGTGTTGGGGTACCCAAAAATCTTACGTGGTTCAAATTCTTGTAATGGGTAGAGATCGAGCCAAAGTAAATGCAATCCATTTTAACTGCCTTCGGTTCGAATCGTGGTCAGCCGAATTTCCTACTCCTTGATCAGTGATGAAGGAGGGTATTATTAACTGCAGATGAGGAGGCGAACACAAACTTACCAAGAAAGAAATCTAAATAAATCAAAGTGTTAGTTATGGAAGTTTTACGTATATAAACAATAACGTACGACTTCCATCCTAATGAAGTGGAAGTTTACTAGTTTTTTGAAAAGTTATATCCATATTAAACGAAACAATAAAAACTGTTATTAATATATTATTAAGTATACGCTTGAAATCAAAGCCAGGTTAATTAAAATGCAACTTACAATGCAAACTTTGTAAAAATACAGGAAAATTTATAGCCCAATTCGTTTCATTCAATCAGAAAATTTTTAATAGACGCCAACTAGACAAAATGGCCTCATCACCAAGAAAGGGCCAAACGACCTGTAATCTTCTTTTTGACTAATTAGAACAATTGTTTTATTTTTCAGGAAAAATTTAAAATTAGTACATAAACCATAGTGGTATTCTACGCGACGTTGCCACGTACAAATTTTATAACACTAGAGCCGGTTTTACAAATCAAGTTTAAACTCCGGAATAGTTATTCTTCGTATAATTTATTCCTCGAGTTATTCTCGATATAACAATGCTCCAGTAAGAAAGGCATAGTTACTCGGAGAATAATTTGGGTGGTAGTTCTGCTACAACGCATTTTAGCTCATTTGCACGCTAACCCTTTGGTGGGAAAGTTAAAATTGTTTCACGTGTTTGGAGGTAGCGTACATTGAAAAGTAGAAAGGAATATGAATGATGAAACACGCTGCAATAATTTCAATAAAGATGAAATTGAATTATTGGTAGATATTGTGGAGGTACATAACGACGTGGTCGGTACATATAAAATCAGATTAAGTTAAATGGTAAAAACATAACCTAAATTATTTTTTAGAATGCAAGAAAACAGACTGTGCTTCGAATGCTTTAAAAGAGGCTGAATGGCGTACAATGGCAATCAAATTGAATGCTGCTTGCGACACAGGAGGACAGCAAAAATGCTTAGAAGCAAGTGGGATTCACTAAAGAAGACCACAAAAAAGGAATATGCCGAAGTAAAGATGCGAATGTACAGTACTTGTGTACAGTACCGTGTTCAGAATTTTTAATATTTATTCTGATTATTCCAGGCAAACCTACACACTCTCGCACACGAAGATGCAGTAACGAATGGTTCAGTTACTATTAAAGATATTGAAATTGTAGACAGGTAAGATCATTTTGCTTGTGTCATATTTTGATTTTAATGCCCTTTTTATGGTATAGTCAAGCCAAAAGTGGGATTCTTGGAACCCAGCACTGTTGCGGCAAGCAAAACATCTATCGTTACAAATAGGGCTCAGTGCATCACAAATAAGACAACAAACTAATGTTCTCCCCTCCTCAGCAGTTGGAACAACCCTCCCAACACCCAGTAAGCATTTGAAGGCGTTATTGTTATGATTAGGTTATTATCCACTAAATACTACTTTCAGCTAAAGAATCCCGTAAGCAACCAAAAAACGTGCAGACAAAACATCCCCACTACACAACAATATGTATAGTGATTTGTTAAAGAAGAAGCAATAATTTTAGGAATTTCAGAAAGCACTAATAGAAGAGGAATCCAAAAAAAAGGAGAAGCGAGAGGCACAGCTTTATTCATTAAAAATAAAAATAATGTAAGAATAACCTTAAAATGAAAATATTAGTAATACCTAAAACAAAATAAAAGTTATATGTGTATTAATTTTCATAATTCTCTAACAAATTCGCAAAATGTTTATTTATAATTTTGACCGCAGTCTATTATTTATATTATCTTGCAATGGTTGCAAATTATCAATACAATTTCAATTCCTAGTTCAATTGGTGGATTCCCATAATTTTCTTCAATGCAAATATTATGCAGAACCGCTGTTGCAACAATAATTGTATTTGATAGTTCTGAACACACACGCATTCCTAAAGACAAAATGGGGAATCTACGTTTCCACACGCCATAAGATCTTTACACATAATTTCTGGTTCTTATGTGTAGTTTCATTGTATAAATTTTCAGCAGCAATATTTGGATTAGGTAATGGTGTAAGTAATTAATTATTGTTACCATAACCACTGTCGCCCACAATAACACAATTTGGGAAATTGTTATTCTTAAATCTTCACTTTATCCTGCTGTTGTTAAAAATTGTTTGATCATGGCACGAGCCTTGCCACTGTGCTACTATATTAATAATTCGCAATCGTGAATCACAAATTGTCTGCACATTCCATGAAAAGTATCTTTCTCTGTTCGCATACTGTTCAGCATCATCTCCGTCAGGGCTTTGTATCCTAATATGAGCACAGTCTATGGCTCTAATCACGTATGGAAATCTGGCAATCTGGTAAAAAGTTCTGTGTATTCTTGCCGAGCAGCTTCAGTCTCAGAAAATGCGATAAATCTACCATGCAACCGCGGAATAGCTTCTCAAACCTGACGTACTATCTTACAAGCTGATGCTTTACTAACTAAATTTGTGAAGTACGTTACCGGTTTCTAAATACTTTGGCTATCCGTGGGGCGGATGCCGGCCCTCAATTTTCATACATATCATCTTCGCCATCAGAATCAAACAAAGCTAGATTTCTGTAAGCCATTTTTAAGTAAACTGCACAGCAAACTGCCTGCAAGTTTCTTTATTTTGTAACGAATCTTTTACATTCTTCGTTCATTTAGTTGTAACATTGATTTAATGGTAAAATACATTTAACTGGTATTATATTAAAATCTGAAACATTTGCTTTTTGCAGGCACTTACTTTTACACTTACTTTTGCCACTTTTACTTTTATTACTTTTGGTATTTTCGATGCTTATGATTACAATTTTGCATGTAATTCAGATCTAAATTTAGATCCCATTTTTTATTTGAACTTTCGAGAGAATGCAATAAACACTGGATTATTCGAATTTCATGAAGATACATTTGTAAGAAGTAAAATTCAACTTTAGTATGGTTTACAACGTACAGCCTTGTTATTACGACATATTACGCAATATTTGTGCAAAGATTACATCACCTTTGGTTTACATTTCCGGAATCGTTTAGATACCAGAGGTTATCAAAAAGTTGTGTACAAATTTTGGAACAGGTATTTATACCCATAATTTAGTAATTTAAGACTATTACAACTGGTTTTTAAGATATATTTTATATAATTCTAAATTTAAATGTTTAATAAACATAGTTTGTATATATTTTATTTTGACATTTTGGTGAATTTTTTTATTGTATCCTCGGTTTAGTTATTTCGAGCATAATAAAAAAAAAATAACTTGGCGTCCGAGATAATTTTATTATTGTTACATTGCAGTTACTATATTGATGTTAAGTGGAAATAGCAGCAGAATTTGTGTTAATTAAGCAAAAAAAAAAGATTGAACCGGCCTGCTTTAATCTACCGACTGAGACAACGACATTATCTTTTGTTGAGTGTTTTGGATCTCTGGTTATTTTAACGATTTGTTTTGAGAACATTTGCACCATTTATTTATTTATATCTGGCGCTTTTAAACCTTATTTATAATTTTCTCAGAAAGCTTGGTTATGTTTTGTCGAAAACTGTTACGCGGCCGACCAATGGGAATTAAGAATATCTTATTCCGTAGTATTATCTGACGCAGATCAGAGGGATAAGTTACCCAGGCGTTATACTGGGAATAACGTTATTCGGTGATTGTAAAACGCAACTTTCGAATATTATTCTACGTATAACGTATTCTTGGTACATACTTAATTTGTAAAACCTGCCCTAAATGCGTTAATTGTAAAACATCGTTTACTCCGTAAAATTTAAAACAAAAGCATCCGAAAACATTCGATTCTTTGTAAGACAAACTGGTTGAACGCGACTTCCAAGCTAGTTTCCAAATGAAATATTCTATGAGTACAGTACTACATGCATTATAGCCGTAAGTATTGTATGTTGCCTACCTGCCAGTAAACTTCTTAAAACGCAAAATAATATGTAGCAAATGCCGAAATGGTAGAATAAAGTGAAAATATGATTCACAATTAGTGAAAAATCACGTGTCTTAACTAAACCGTTACATAGTTTATATCGGCGGACGAAAAGTGCTAGCACAGTAACGACCGGAATTTGTCAAATTGTCGTTTAAAGGAATTTAGAAAAAAATAGTACTTATAAGTTGGTTATTGCAAAAAAAATGCTTTCAAGAATTAATAAATTTAAGTGAATTTATAATTAAGTAATGAAACTGCTTAGTTTAAATAAATGAATGTCTAGTTTCACATTATGAATAGCCTCCTTTATCACGCAACAATTATTAACAAAAATTGGAATCAACGTTTTTGTTTGCCTTTAATATTCAATTTTATAAACACGACAAACACGAACTCGTTTCTACAAAAGTAATTGGTATTTACATTTTAAAATATATGTTGAATAAGCAATGAAATACATAAATATGATTTAAATTCGTGTCAAAGTTAATATATGAAAATTATTTTAAGCTGTAACCAAGTGGAAAGTTGGCTACTTTTGTTATGAAACAAAACAGGTCAGGGGTAACTATAAATAATATAAAATGACATAAAGTTTGGTCAAGTGTTGTATAAGATAACGGAAATAGGTTCACATAAAATTGTGTATAAAGGTTCTCATATCCGTTTATATACGTTTGTTGCTTTTGTAGTAGATTTTCATTCAAAAAAATACATATAATGTTTGAAATAGAAGTTAGATATAAACTCAACTCTTTCCAGAAAATACGTTTCAATTATACTGGTAGGATAACCTTATATACATTGTTATAGTTAAATACAAGTAACCCTTTCATTTGTTCTAATCTTTATGTACAACGAACTACAAATTATGTACTTATAGCACAGATTATTCTGTAAATTATTAATTTATTAAGCAAAATTAGGAAGTTTCTAATAAAAATACTCACTTCTCCGATCGATTATGGATAGATCGTGTTTAGGTAGATCGGAACAAATTAAAAAATTAAGATTAAGATAATTATCAATTGATAAATAAATTGAAAGCAACGTTTTGACGCGACAACTTGTGAACGGGCATCGCAGCATCCACCGCTTTTATGTTAGGATTGCCATTGCTTTGCATTATCAGTACTCAGAAGCAGTCCTCGCCACGACGAGGAACCTACAGCCTCAACAGCCAGGATACTCGCTAAAGGACAATAAGAGCAGAGCCACCCAAGCGGTACGGGACCAGAAATTAAAACAGGATTACATAGAGCTGGACTATGATAATCCTAAAAAAGGATACGCAGAACAAGGACACAGAAAGCCACGAAACAAAGTATAAGGTACTTTAACAAAAGTTTTAAATAAAAATTTGTCGTTTCAATTACTAAAAAAGAGTTTCTCCTTTCTATCGGACTCCAAACGTCCAAACTTGGATCCAGCGGTGTGTGGGGCTGTATCTCGGTGGGTGTATGTACTTCTAAACAATACCATTTCTTTCACTTACCACGTACTAGCACCCATGTTAAAACATAGCAAGACGAGCCTATGGGCTACGGTTACCCTCGAAACTTTCCCTCCCCCTACTCCTCCGGTAAAACCACCATTACTTTCCTTTGCGTCAGTCGCTTCACACCCATACCCTTCCAAATTGGAGAAGGCATTTCCATTGTCTTTAATTTCCTCATCCTGCATCGCGCCCGCTGCAAATCACGTTCAGTTAACCGCTAAACCACCTAAACCGTCCTCTAGCGCTTTTAGCAAACCTTCCTCTACCACTCCATACCGTCCCTTCTCCCAATAGTGTATCTAAAATGCTACTGCCCACTTGTCTCTCTCCGGCTCCAGTGAAGCTTAACCACAACCGTATCTGTCTCTTAGAAACGAGACAGTCCTTGTACACAACTATGCAGCATAACTATGGTGAACATGCATTCACGCTCACGTAGCTTTCAAGCCAATCAAAGTCCATTTCTCCTACCAACTCCATACCTTTATCCTTGTCCTTTTTATCGTAAACAAATACATCCTACTCCTTGAATCCATCCAATTACCCAAAGTGACTAAATCCCTCCGAATCATTTCCGAAACAACTAACGCTCCTACCTCCTTAATTTGCTTTATCACCCCTTACCGATTTACCCTAAGCTTCCTTCTAACCGAAGGTATTACCCTTTTCTGTAGGCGTTTTCTTGTGAACCCTCGCATATTCCCAACTCAATCCCAAGCATTGTTCTACTTGGACCCAAGCAGGGCATGCCACCGCACAGTAGGGCCGGTATTCCGAAAGTTGTCGACAACAAGTTTAGAAAATGCTTGAAATTCCCTACCAGGATCAAGTTTGTTTTGTAATGGTACCGATATCTCCACCCGCTACATCTGTTCCTAATCCCGCACCTTAAGTACAATGGATCTAATAGTAGGGACAATTAATGCATGAGGCGTCCGTCGGAGATCTTTTGATGATTGGCCTATTTTCGTAGAAAAGGAATAGGCCACGTGTTTCATTCCCTCCCCAAGGTGAAGGGCGGGCTGCTTAAGCTTTCCAAGCTCCATCAGCCACAATCATGGATACCTACATAAATCAAGTATGTACATATGGTGGGGGTTAGGAACCGGTACGTACCGGATATGATCAGAAGGAACGGATTTAGGCTTCTGAGTGGTAATATACTACCCCCAATTTCGCATAAATAGTCGCTCATGGTGTTTGTATACGCAGTAGTCATGCCGCTATATGTGAATGAGGAAAACCCCCTGAAAAAGAATCATACATGATAGACAGGAATGTGAATTGAACCCCGAATGCTAAGTAGCTCGGTATATTAGTAATAACGATTTGAAAATTGTGCAAGATTTTGTAAATAAAGTTCTCGGAGACACAGAAAGCGCAACACCTATACGAAGTTAGCAACAACAGCGAAAGCAACTTTAACAGAAACGTAACTAGAATAAACTCGAACATAAATCAAACTCCAAGCGCTGGAACCACGATATATTCATGTTTGCCACCTTTAAAATTTAGTATCGGTTTTAGGCCGAAGTTGTTTGCAATTTTTCGTTTCATATTTACACTTTATTTAGAAACCAAACCATAATGAAGACCATGAAAGCGGTAATCGGCTTAAGTTTTTGATTTTCGTCTTTTGTGTTAAGGCATTTGCCTTTGGATTATGTCACTAGGCAGTGGTTCTACATTGGATCACGGGATGCAAAAATTAAAATAGACATCGCTATTTCGAGCTGGTCTATTAAGAACATTAGTTCACCAATAATATTTGCAATTGTTACTACATTCGTCTTCATGCTGTAATAGTAGTTAGATTCGTTTAATAGCAGTGAAAAATCATTAGCCCTTGTGTTTCTTTAATATGCTCATTAGGTATTTCTTTAAATATATTACTTTTTCTGAATCAAATAAATTGCTTATACTGACCTGTTTAATCGTCATTCGTTCGTAGCATTTATCTTTACGATTTAGGGTTACTGATGTTACAGTTGGTAATAAGATAGAAAGTACAGATTGGGCGCTCTTTCGTAGTTGTTTTTGAAAGTGATGACATTTTAATTCCTCAAATTGTTGTCAAATATGTTTTTTGGAAATTTTATATTTACTGCAAAAGGTATTGCGACAATACACCTAGTTCTATCTACCGATATCATTATGGATAGCCTTCTGTGAGATTTATAATCAAGAGAATCTGGGAGCCAAAGCTAAAAGGAAAACAATTTCTACGATTTTGTGACTAACTTTACACTTCATTCGTACTGATTCAAATATAATAAAGCTCAATCTATTTGTTAATGTACATACAAATCGTATCTTAATAGTGCTAAAGTTGTAGTAGCAATTTAATTCATAACATTCATAACTCTTTAGATGTACTTTCCCAAAATATCATTTTTGCACGACCAAGACCTCCATTACATTTAATGAGGGGGTTTCGTTTACGAGTCTGTAAAAGGTCTATGTACAGGTGAATGCATTCAACTTCGCTGCACTAAGATTGTTTTACCTATATTTTTTATTGATTAGATTTATTAGAAGCGTTGGTCTAGCTTGTTAGACATTGCGGTGTACCATTAGCATTTTTGCTAAATTTACTTCTTGAAAACTGTGTTACTGTGCAATAATGCTTCGTGTGTGGTTATGTTTTAGGGTGTAGTTTGTGCATTTTTATAGAACTTTCTAGTTTAAAAATTGAATTTAAGCGGATGTTTGTAATATGCGAACTTTAAGTAAACACAATAGTGGCTGCAATTACATACTAACGGTTATTGAAGTGTTTAGCAAGAGGGCGTGGGCGAGAACTTTTAAAACGAAGTCATCCACATCTGTAATTGAAGCATTCACCGATATTTTTAAGGAGTGTGACAATACACTGGCAAATCTACATACGGATAAAGGCGAAGAATTTCTATGTAACAAATAACTTTGATGCAAAAGCATTTGTAGTTTAGAGATTTGTGACTGCTTACAATAATAACCATCATTCAAGTATAAAGATGTCCCCTGCGGCAGTAAACGACGGAAGCATTTTGGAAGTGTGTAAAAACCTGTACGCGAAGGGCTTAGGCGCAGCACGTCAAACTAAGTGTAAGGTCGGTGAGCATGTGAGCATCGCCAGAACTAAGTACACCTTTGAGAAGGGTTATGAATCGAATTGGAGTGAGGAAGTTTTTACAATTAGTGCATTGATAAAAAGAAGACCGCCAGTTTACAGCATAATCGATCTTAATAAAGATCCTTTTACGAGGAGGAATTGCAAGTTGTTGCGGTTGACAAAGGCACCCTATTCAAAGTCGATAAAGTTTTGGCAGGGAAGGTCCGTGGACGACATAGACAATGCCTGGTCAAGTGGCGCGGGTACAATAATGACAAATTTAGTAGTAGGGTGCTAGCTTCGCAGCTGATAGATATATAAAATGAAGTTTTATCTTACGTTGTTGGGTAATAGCTCTTTGATAATATGACCTAAAGTTTTATTATACGGCTGTCAAAGCGAATAAGATAAACGGGTTTTTGGGTTGTAGGCATATCGGAAATTCAGTACACTTCTTCTGTTGCCGCTGTACGAGCGACAGAAAATTTAATTTATTACATAACTGAGCCACCCGCAGGAGACGAGGACGTACTAGAGGCGATATTGAAAAATGCTATATCTCATTTTCAACACGACAGCGAGGAAATCATTTATATTGAGGACGGTTGGTATTTGTTACGTTTCGCTTCGAGGAATTACACCAACATAGAAGAAATTGCCAACGAGCTAAGTAACCACGAACTAATAACTAAATTGTCAACATTCGAATGCAATAATCCAACTAAGCTTGTCACTACGAAATTAAATACCCCCTCTTGCTATTCGGATTCTCACAATGTTTAGCCTTATAGTTGCGGTATCGTCCGTCCGTATTAAAACATAGCTATGGAACCAACACTCCTGCACCCCGCTAGTATATGGACAGGATTATCATCGCAGATGTTTGTTTATTGCGACGTCATTGAACCGCAAATTGTGGGTTATGTTTTATCTTCGCTTATGCGCATAGTAAACATTACTTCAAAAAACTATGCTTACGGGAGTCATAAGGATGTGGTTTTTTCGCTTGCACACTATCTACCGGTGATGACGCAGGAATTTGAAAACATCGAGATTAATATAATAACAGATACGGGTGCAGCAATGCTATTCGAGTTTAGGACGTCATGTCTGAAGCTACACTTTAGGAAAGTGTAATAACGGTGTGTCCTTATCAACAATATTATATGAATTAGGTCGGTAACAGTATCGGGTCCATCTACAGAGGATGCGTCAAGTCCAAATTGAATTTGTCCGTCGACGCAGACAAGTATGGAGAGTAGTGAAAGAATATTTTACAAATCATGTTGTACATCACAGTTAAAGTTCTAAAACAAGACGATGGAGCCCTTACTGATGCACCGGTTAACAATTGGATGCATTTGATTTTCTCACAAGTGGAGGTTTACTTAAACCAGAAGGTGGTGTCACAACCAAACAACTCCTACGCTTACCGCTTATATATCGAAACGGTGCTAATCTACGCTAACGAAGGCCAAGAGTTCACATCTAGGTTGCACCTTATGGCACATTGATACAGCCGGCAGGATGAATACGCTGGGACATGCAAATAACGGTTTCTCAAAGCGTCAAGTACTTGCAGCGACCAGAAAACACATTAAGATGATTGGTCACGTACATTCGGATTTGCTTAATCAAGTAAAGTTTCTCATAAGTGGAGTTGAGATATAGGCCAAATTTGTACATTCAAGAGATACTTTTACTCTAATGGCGGCACACGCTTCAAATTACAAGGCGGGAATGATGGACAGACGTAAAAGTGTTAACTACCTGAGGTCACTCTACGAAAATCATTGAACAATGTTTTCCTGGGGCAGTTACCTAAACGATAGCAAATCAAGCCTTCAACGGTGATTACGCCTCAAACCCGCTCAATTCTCATTATAACAACATTAACTACATGTCGTTACATATTGACGGCCAACAAATTACTTCGAAGGCTTTGCAACCAGTCTATACAGCTAATGGTTTACATGTACGGGCACATCACGCCTTATTCGCCGGTACAGGTATTCATTTTTTGAATGCGGGCAACGATATATATGGAGAAGCGATTACCCCAACGGATACTGTTTAATGGCGTTTGACCTGTCCCTGACGTGTCTTCAAACGCTAGCCGCACTGGAGTTCGGTTAGAAACGGCTCCCTTCGCCTAGAAGTCGGCTTTGAAGAAACTCTCGCGGAAACCGTTAACTGCTTTGTGTATGCCGAATTCGATAAAGTGATAGATACCGATAAATATCGGAATATCGTCGTGGATTTCAGTTGCTCTAGATCACAAGCTTCAGTGTACATCAGCAGTTGAAAGAAGATTCGCACATACTTGAAAATACAATGGTTTAGAGGTGCTAATAACAAATTCATACCGACAGAAATTTCCGTGATTACAGATTACGGTTGGTTATTGTTGATGCTGATAAAGTCACATTGAGGTTACTTTATATCGAAAGCCATGTCAAAACAGATAAGATATTTAGAGGCTAAATATCACGGCTTGAAATGGCGGTCAGGGTCAATGCTAGATTATGTAAATAAGTTTTCACTACATAAATGATGAGATAACCAAGTTACTGTATAATATCTGTTTTTCTACAGTTCTACTCTGATAAATAAAAAAAATTTTAGTAGTTTACTTGTTTTAATTACGACTTAGGACGAGTATAACGTGTAATTCTGGTTTGAAGTTTGTTTCAGATAGAGGAGGCTGGATACAGGAAACAAGATGCAAGTTTGATATTGATGTCCCTATGTGTGCACCATACTATTTCAAAATCCCTCACAGTTTCTCAAAAACAAAGCTTATGTAAAAGATGAAGTGTAGTATCAAAATTTGCGAATGAAGCTTGATTTGCATACCTTTACGCATTTAAGATTTTTTCCCAGGCACGATAGATGTAGTTGAATAGCGAAAGTTTGAAAGTAAACTTGTTTAACTAGCTAATTAGCGGGTTTATCTCAGCCACGATAGAGTTAATTGACTAGTGAGAGTTTGTTGTTACTGGTAATTGAGCTATAATTACTAACCTGTTCATGTATTTGATTGATTGAGATTGATTGATTAATTAATTGATTTGGGACACTACTGTTAATTATGACATAATTAAAAACAAAATGGCGGAAGATTTTAATTATGACTCATAATTAAAACGATAGAGCTGCGATAAGAATTTGATTATGACTAAATAAAAGTGTGGTCCGTAACGGGGGGCGAAGACCCGCGACCAAGTTCAAGCATCCTACACCTGTCTTGGAAATTAGTGTTAGCACCCCTTATTATATTACATTTCAAAGTTCCCGCAAAAACAAAATGGCCGAGGGCTTTGATTATGACTCATTATTAAAATAATTGTACTTTCCTCACGCCTTACCTCCACACGATAAGACCCGAAAGCAAGTTCCGAACGCGCTAGCATGAGGAGCGCTCACAATTTCAAATGACCGAGGACTTTGATTATGACGCATAATTAAAATAATAGGACTTTGATCTGCCACTTCCACTACCTTCGCAATTTGATTACGACTCATAATTAAAAACAACATGGCGGAGGAGTTTTATTATGTCAATATTAATAACAAAGTGGCGGAGGGATTTGATTATGCCTCATAATGTAAATAATTGGACTCTGACCTGCCCCGCTTCTTCCTCACGTGGCTACCTCCACAATTTGTTTATGACCCATAATTAAAAGCAAAATGGCGGTGGACTTTGATTATGACATATTTCAAAACAAAATGGCCGCGAAACTTGATTGTGACTCATAATGAAAGTATTTGACATTGGCTCACTCCTTCCCCCACCAGGTCACGTGACTTACCTGAGCCCCTCCCCCACGGTCACGTCGATACCCCCACCCGGCCCCCTGTGCGCGCTTTTTCCTACCCCCAGGGGTTAAACTGTCACAAGGTCACAAATTAGGGGTCAAAATTCCATCATGGCGCTGAAAATTCAGTCAAGGGGTTGCAAAGGGCCCCCGAAAAAAAGCCGACCCCATCCTCATCCCCACTTCTACCCCCATGTCTACCCCCACCACTTCTGTTATTAATTATGAAGTCATTTCCCCAAGTGCCCTCATCCTACTTACTTGACAGACTTTATGCTTATTCTACTTATCCTGTTTGAAAACATTTTGATAGTTTTATGCATATTTTACGTCAGCAAATACAATTTAGATGATTGAAAAGAAATAACATACAAGTTCACATTTACATAGTTTTTAATGGCAAATAAGGCTGTTATGAAGAAACAAACCTGTGATTATCCCTCTGGAATCTGAAAAAGTTTCACTCTGCCTGGCTAGCAAAATAGTCTATTTACAACAAACATGTTTTCAATTATGTTCAATAAATTTAATGTACTATTTTATTTTCAGGAACTTCAACTATACGGCAGCAATCGAAAAGTTGGAGAGCTGAACATAAGGCTGCAAGAACTTTAGGAATAATTATGGGTGCTTTCATGTTATGTTGGTTGCCTTTTTTTCTATGGTAAGTTCATATATAATTATGTGTTAGACACGGTGAAGGTATTAATCCTCTTTTGCGCTCTCGACTTCATCAGTCTATACCAGTATATTGTACAGGGGAGAGAATTCGTTGAGTATTTTCACAGGAATTGTATTTGGGCTTTTCCCTCGCGAAACAATGCAGCCAGAAAAAAATACAATTCCCCTATAGAGGTACATATACTGTAACATCCCCCAGGTACCCTATCTTGAAAAGAGTAATTTGAACTTATTTGCAATAATGCAGGTTTAAGAACCAAACAATTGCTAAGGAATTTATCTTGACTTGACTGACAATAATGTCACTATTACTCAAATTAATTTCCTGCCTTACTTTGACTTTCCGGGCATTAATTAAAACATTAGCATTTATTTACAAATCTGATATTTAATTACTCGCAAACCTGAAACTCGATCAACAGAAGTGGCTGTCTAGCGTTAGGTAAGTGATGCTATCTAAATGAGATTGTGTGGATGAGGTACGTGTTGCATCATGCGGGCAAGTAAAAAAATAAAACTACTCAAATTACAATCAACGAACTTGGCGCACCAGTGGTTCAGCCCGTTCATCTACTATTGTGGGAAAGAACCACCAATAAAACCCACTTTATTCATAAATAAGCAATTGCACAAGTAGATTAATAAATCAAATAACAGAGAAATAATGAAAGGGTTAAATATATAACAAAACACTATTAAGTCATGTTGAAGTGCGTACAAAATTATAACATTAAGAGAAAATTAATAAAAAGCAGTTTAGTGACACAGAAACACAATAAAAAGGCAGATATAGTCACACTCACAATTGGGTCATAAATAATCATAATAACAGTAAACAGTAAAATTGCACAGGTAATAAGGTAAATGCGAGGATCAAAAGAAAAAACAAGGAATTTAAACATTACCCAATTGTTTCTTGACAACTAAAGCACAAGTACATAAGTCACATTGTAATAAAGCACATACAAAAGAGAAATCAGCTCGCAGGCAAATAATTCAACTTCAACAAACTGAAATAAAAGTTCATTAAAACAAAGCCTTACAAGGGTACGTTATCAATAGATCACTAACATCATGACCGATATATAAGTGTGAGTGCGTTAGAAACCTACCGTGCCTCTCTCTCCGGCAACACATTCACCTATACAACATATAAAAACAATAAATATAAAATTCGAAGTGTTTAATGGTCTGGCTTGGGAGTATATACCAACAGGCCTTTTACAATTAATAACCTGCGGCATCCTATACCCATTCACCAGGGACCTTTATACCAATATAAATATAATCAACAATCAACAATGCTAATTCGCACAAATACCAAAGGGAGAGTGTACTGTCCTCTTATTTTAGCAGATTCCAGATTAATGAGTCCACGTTCGAATAAGATACCTTTGCAAGGCAATGTTTGGCATTTAATATGTTATCTAGACTGGTAAAACTATTTGCTTACACTAGAATAAATATACCCTTAATTGATTACAGGCACAAATTTTTTAACCCCGAAATAAAAGACAACTTAGTGTTGGCGAATTCAAAAGGAAAATGTGCACGCACGAATTATTTAAAAGACAAAATGTTTACAATGAAGGGATTTAATTAACCCAAAGATCGATCTGGCTCGATTGAAAAGCTCGCTGTAACTGCCCTCCCTCCCGATCCAAACATAATTATATCTACTCCCGAGAAACCACCCCCGTCTTTCAAAAGTAATAAAAAAAACCAAGAAATACTAGCTTGTGTTGGAATAGTTTCATAATACTTATTGCACATCTTAATTTTAAAAATATGCATTCGTCTGTAACAACTTTATATTTACGGGTCACCAGTAACAAAGATATCTTTTCATCGTGGACCGTCCCGCCACAATTAATCATTAGACCAATGACATTTTTACACCAACAGCGCGCATAAGAGAAATTCCCATGATATGTTACGCCCCTTCAGTAAAGCATTTTTAAGCGTGCACCTGCCCCTCACTCTCTAACATGTGTTTACATACATATTAGTTACAAACAATCCTACATTTCTTAGATAAAAATATTTTGAAAACATTAGTAAATTACGACTAATTACCTTTTCTATCGTGGTAACAATGGCGATTTGACAAACGTTTATCACAATAATACAATTTTCGCGGTCCGCTACCTACAATGCTATTGCTTGCATTTGAATAGAGGTTTTCCCAGTTTTTAACAGATTTAAGGGCGTATAGAAATAACTTTTTATAATCATGTTACTTGAGCAAAAACATATGACAATCTTTAGTTAAGAAAACAAACAAATTACTTCCCTAAGGAACAATACGCCATTTTAGTCCCTATTTTGTAGTCATAGGAGGGTTTTACCCTCGTTAGTGCAAAAATGCCACTTTTATCTCTGATTGGGGCTCTTAATTAAAACAGCTAGAGTGGCTTAGTATCACTCAGAGAAGAAAGCTCCACGTGCTCTGTATTTAGCTTTCTGTAGTTAAATCAGGTTTCCCTAAATACTTAAATAAAAGAATTCGTTATCGTAATGATGTACATAATGTAAGTATTCGGGGAAAGGGATTATTATCTATGTCACCATTTAAATTGAAATATAGAAAGATGCATTTGAAATCATTTTCTTATAATATAATTAGGTTATATAATTCCCTTTCCGCAGCAGTAAAATTGCATTCTACAAACAAAGGACCAGGCAGCCGGCTTATGGAGAAATGGAATCCGGTTAATTTGCCTTAATTTTTGGGATGTTGAAGATATCGACTTCATGAGCAATAGTCTCCAATGGCACAACTCAATCCGATGGCTAGTTTTCAATTTACAGATGGTCATTTTTTAAAACGTATTAAAATGTAATTTTCATAATGTATTAAGGATTTTTTGCTGTAATAACATCAAAAATATTGCTTTGTGTAGAAAAAGTAAGCTACATTTAAGGGACGGTCAGTGGGTTTCATTAAATCACTTGCACGCTCATGAGTTCCCCGTTTAGATTTACACCATTTAAAGCATCTGACTGGAATTTATCATGTAAACTTGGCAAAAGTTATATTCAAGACAAACTTCAAAGAGAAGAAACTAATATTCTTCAATTTGACGAATTGAGTATCCGAATATTATACGAATCGAGTGTACTCCAGATTTCGTAATATATGTAAATATATGTTGTGGATATCTTTTACGATTCACGAAAATGTCGATCATCACCCTTTAGAATTTCACTATTATTGAACTTGCAAGTCGGGAGCTAGAACTTCAGGAACATGTGCTCATGTGGCCAGTGTATTATAGTTTTTGGGTTATGCTAGATGTGAACAAAATATGAGATATCCATCTAATCAACTCTTAAATGAAATTACTGATGCAGCTGAAAGGATGCTGCCAGAAAATATTGATCATGGTCCAGAAATTGTAGAAAATTAAATATTTTCAGTGCCTACCTAACTTTAGTTCATTTCGTTTGTTTCTGTTTTCTAGATTTGGATTAAATTCTACACATGTACTTATTTTTGTTAGTATATTCGTTTCTTAAAGTATTTTATATATTTGTATGTTTCATTACAATAGACCTGCATTTCCCAGGTTAAAGTGGATTAAGCTTATTGGGGATACCAAAAAAAAAGCGCGCCGGGAACTCTACCTCTATGGTGGTAAGGAAACTGGCTCATATATTTGTTAATATGTTTATTACTTATAATCTACATACATTACACCTATAAGTAACTTATTCAAACTGATTGCAGATAGGTATGTAACTAAATAACATAATAATGTTTGCGTCTTCGGATATTTGGTTCTCTAATAATAGTTGCGTCTTCGGAGGTTTGGCTCACTATTTATACATTATTTGTTACATATTATTTGTTTCCTTAAACAAATAACGTTAGAATGACATAAATCATGAATGATTAAATAAAATAAAAACATTTATGAGCTCAGCTATAAGCGCATACATTGTGACAGGCTTGTCATCACAAAGTCAATATAAAAAAACTGATCATAGTAACTTCGCAAAACTTCTATAGGGGACTAACAAACTCAAATTACAGACAATAAGAAAAAAGTAGAGAAATTAACGGTGGAAATATTAAATTACAGGGTGATTCGCAAAAAAATCAATTTCGTTATTTTCTACCTTAAATATCTTGTGAATCACCCTGTATTTAATTTATAAATTATATATCTTTGAAAATGGTTCAATGTCGACTACTGACTTGTATTACAAAATATATAAAATTGTAGTAAAATAACCTGCAGAGTCGATCAACTTTTGACTCACCCTGTATAAAATGTTTTATATCTTGTTATAATAAGTCCAACTAAAGTAAATTCAGACCAAATATTAATATTTTCATATTCCTACTGTAAAGTAGAATACACAGGTAATTTTGAATCACCCTGTATCAAATAATACTTTTTCTACACAAAGTAATATTATTTGATGTTATTAGAATACTATTACAGCAAAAAATCCTTAATACATTAAGAAAATTACATTTTAATACGTTTTAAAAAATGGCTATTTTTCAACTTCATCACCCTGTAAATTGAAAACTGGCCATAGGATTGAGTTGTGCCCATGGGCACTATTGTTTATGAAGTCGATATGTTCAACATCCCAAAAATTAAGGCAAATTAACCGGAATCCATTTCTCCATAAGCCGGCTGCCTGGTCCTTTAAACGCTGTACACGAATCACATTGTTACAAGAACTATGTGTACCTTAGTAACATACTTGTTAAATTGCAAGGTTTAACTTAAGATTTTAACTCCAGATTTAGTTAATTTAACTAATAATTTTGTTTATCATTTTGCCAGTTGCTTTTCACTACTTGTGTATGTGAGGTTAAGTGGAAGAGCGGATAGAGCAATGTGTTCTCAAACAAAACTTCGCCTTTGGGTCATGTACTTTACATTATACTTGAATCATAATTTTGTTGAGAATATGTTTTGTTTTTCGATTAACCACTATATAAATGGGTACTATTTAAACCCAATAGCGGGCATGCGTGGGTGCGTGCAGGCGTGCGTGCGGGCGTAAGCGCGTGCGGGCGTGCGTGCGTGCGGGCGGGCGTGCAGGCGGGAGGGCGTGCGGGTGGGCGGGCGGGAGGTGGGGCGGGAGGGCGGGCGGGAGGGCGGGAGGAGTGCGTGCTGGCGTGCGTGCGTGCGTCCCTGCAAGCGTGTGGGCGGGTAGGCTGGCGGGCGAACGCGCGTGCGTGCGTGCGTGTGTGTGCGCGTGTGTGAGCGCGCGCGTTAACATGAATTTCGTGCAGTCCAGGAACTTTGTTCTTAGGGATCCTTCGAAGTAGTGATCATTTTTTAAGGCGGAAGGCTTCTGCATCGAATGCAATTTCGGAGAGGTCCGACAGATGTCGATCCTTGGTCGGAGTGTCGGGCGCGAGCTCAGCCCGACAGCGTTTGGGTGTCCCCTCCCTACCTCCATGGAGACAGGGGAGAAACCGGGCGAGATACGGTGTATCACTAGATACACTGGAGAGGAAGCTCTGTCGTTTGATTAAAAGCACTGTACTGTATAACATACTCCTATTCTACATTATTCTCGCTTATAGTATGTCAACTCGCTTTCTGTGCCACACGTAACTATATGAGAGACGAAAGATTTATTCGCTAACTCCGTATTGAGTTCTCCGAGAAGGCATAATATGGAGTCGAAACCCTAAGGCGGGTTGAGCAGATGGGGTAACGCCAACGGCGGTAGCTGTTGCCGGTACTTCCGCCTGCTTAACTTCGCCTTTCGCGTATTAAACAGTGTATAAGAATATCTTAATTAAAGAACCACCTTCCACAACTGCAAAAGCATGTAAACAAAAATTGCAAAATTTACAAACACAAAACAAAAACTAGACCTTATCTTCCTGGCATTCTTGAAACTTATGCTGTGCGCGACGAAGGTGCTTATTGTAAAATAGATAAATTAATAAAGAATACTTTACGTTATTTCAATAATTAGGTATTACAAGAAAATTATTTAAATTATATATAACTTCTTTAAATTGATTTTGCTTTATATACGCTTATTAAGAATCTCGAGTTTTCAATTACTAACTATTATAATTACTGCAAGAAATTAAAGTATCATTGTCAGAAGGAAGTATAATTTCTTACAAAAATTGATAGTTACAATGAATTGCACATTAATTTGGAATAAGACATCTCTGAAAATTGATTTCAGCAACTCCAAAAAGTGTAGACTTATTTTTCTTGCATTTTTATAATCGTTCTGTACGCGACGAAGGAGCTTATTGTAAAATGGCTAAATTAATTAAGAATATTTTACCTTATTTTGTTTATATGTAGGCAAGACAAGCAAAATTATTTAAATCGGATATAATATTGCATACATAGCACTCAAACATTAAACATGGTATAATGTGAATCTGTCCTTGAAAGCGATAATATAGACTCTTCAAAATGTATAGCGTTTCTCAATTATTTATAAGAATGTAAAGCCTACTAACGATAGGTCAACACTATACCATTATCGGTAGGGCAGTATTTATTAAAGGATATCATCGTCATGCTCGGATGAATTTCGCAGTTCTCGACTGACTAGGGGTCGTTGAAACCTATATTGATGAAAACTACTATTCAGCGACTGCTGGACGTACTATTGGAAGTTTGAAAAATTATTTGTAAAAGATAATTAGCTTGCGTGTGAAGCACAAATACATTAATTTCCGTGCCACTGCAACACCAGTGTATATAGTAATAATAAACATAGAGCAACTGGGAGGAAACCTGCCGATGTTAGCAGAAGCACCAAACTAGTGGTTTAGGCTTGTTTTAGTGTTGGAGGTATAGTGAGAATTGTTAAATTTAAAAATACATCTGCAAAGGGTTGCAGACCTAATTGGTACTGTGAATTATTTAAAATTGCACAAAATTTGCATAACCCCGCCATATATTTATTGGATAATATAAAAAGAAACCCAATACTGGGTGGGTTTTATGCGGAATAATTACAAAAAGCAAAATATTCGGATAACTACCTGGCGGAGAAGGTTCTTCGCCGAAAAAATAAGAAGTTGTATGTCAAATAGTTTCAATCATGGACTTAAACTCAAGATATAAACGTTTTTGTGCAACAATGTGCGGTAGAAATGGTTACTGTTTGCATAACGCATAACGGAAAGGGTACTAAATGACTTGTAAACAATAATTATAACTTTTTTGGTTAAGTACCAATAGACTCTTAACAATGCCTATGCGTGAAATATTCTATCTAAATTAAATTGTTGGTTATACAAAACCCTCTGTTTCATGCATGAGAACAATACATTTAGTAATTCACTTGAAACAGGATTCATAGATTACCTATTTCATTCATAAGGAAGGGTAGGGAAGCAATTCCTTACAAAGAACTTTCTTGATCGTAATTTTTAGGCGGGGCAACTATCAGTGATTATTAGATAAACGGACATGCATTAACTTTGTGAGGAACAAGAGTCATCTTACCGTGTAGCGTATCTTTTTACCTTACTAATACGTATTTACGTACCGTTTTAATAAAAGGTATCAGCCCATACTTCCACGTATACCTACTTTAATCAAGTGTAACCTTAGACGAAAACAAACACAAAGAAGCTTTATAAGGCACTACTGCCCTCAAATACTTAATTGACGGTTTGTCTTAATTAGGATTCAAAACAGAAACGTTGGGGAAGGTCCACTACAATTCAAACAACAGAACGAGTTGTACAATTTACTCTATTAGAGTAAGTTGTCAATATAAATGTAAATGTACATTGGCTTCCACAATAAAGCAACCACAAACGGAAAATATCTTAATTAGATTTATCCCTACTAACTTTATTCTACACATAAACTGTGATAGTGATTAGAATTGATTGTCCGTATAACCTAAATAAAATTACAATGCTACTAACGAAACTTATGCATCTTTACGTTACAAAATGGTGTTGGTGCTGTAGAGTTTATTGGTTTAGAATTTGTCTCTTCATCAATTGTAATGAACTTTAGTTATGTAAGTACAAGGATGTATTGTATTCTAGTCTGACTAGACCGGTTCCGTGGATAAAGAAAATATAATGTTAATAAAATACTTATCTTTTTTGGGTTTTTTAATGGTGTATGTTAAATTATACAATTTAAACGTTTCGATAACACTTACAGTTATCTTCGTCACTAGTAATATCTATTAAAATTGTTAAACATGTTGAAAACAATTTTGTCAAAGTTGAAAAATTAAAACATAAACATCAGCCTGCTATTAATATAACAGTTTTAGAAACGTATACAGCCAACTATAGATTTAAATTTTAGTAAAGAGTAACTAGGTCATTAAAAATTAAATATTGTTAAACTGTTTTAAAGATGACAAAATACAACACCTTCTAAACGGTCGAAGGCTAACAATGAAGCGTGTCAGCCAAAAAACACATTTAACAAAATTTAATAAAGTAAGTGCAAAGTTGTGAAAAACTTCAATTTGAACATGATAGAAGGACTCACAAGTATAATCATGCCATCAATTAAAATAATCCAGTTAAATCTAACAAAGAATTAGCTTAGTCAATAAATGCAAGTGTTATTAACAATGAAAAGCATAACGTTTTTCGTAATTTTTAATTTTAATTGTAATTTCAACTACTTATCTTAAATTATAGTGCTGTGGTAATTTAACATATAATTGGTAAATTCAAGATCTAATAAAATAGCAAAAAACCTGGACATACCAAGAGTCAAAATAAAAATCAAAATCAACACGTATCATTATGTCTTTTTTTAATCATCAGGTGCCAAAGCTTATTTAAACTGAGATTTTCTTCTTATCTATTAAAATTATAAGGGTGTTTATATATCACAATAGCTTCTCGTTGTAAACGCACATACTAATAGGTTTGTCTCGACATTTCCATATTGCCAAATTGAATGTCGTGATTTAGATTATTTGACGCGTGGTCAGCCACCGCAGATTTGTCTGGTTGACCTAATCTACCAAATCTCATATGTTCTTTTCGGCTTGTATCAAAGCTACGTTTTGTGTTTCCAATGTAACTTATACACTCCGGAACATGATAATGGGTTTGAAACATCTTTAGGTGATCTTAAATGTTCTTTAATTTTTCTAGTAGGTATAAAAATAGTCCTAATGCCGTATTTAATTAGGATTTTTTCAATTGTATCTGTAACATTAGCTATGAAAGGCAGAAAAGCAGTACCAATATTAAGAAGTGGTTTTCGTTATGGTTACATCTAGAAGGTGTAATAATATTATTAATATCTGTAAGTGAATATCCATTACGTTGTAAGGATTTTGTTAAATATTTATATTCAGCCTTCAAAAATTCAGGGTCACAAATTCGTTTTGCTCTATCTACTAAAGATTTAATTACGCCAATTTTTTGACATGGAAGGTGGTTGGATCATTTATGACGGTATCTATCAGTGTGTGTCGGCTTTCTGTAAACCTTAAAAGATAGTGAATTATTATTTCTAGAATTTAATATGTCAAGAAATGATAAACTTCCATTTGTTTCTTTTTCCATGGTAAACTAAATGCTCAGATATATACCATTTATAAAATATAATATTATATTTATTAAATATAATGTTACCATATCAATGAATAATAACTTATTAGAAGTGTCAGTGTCAAGTTTCATATCAAAAAGAAAGAAAGGATGTCGACCCAAAATTGTGAAAATTTGAGTATCAAGCCATCATCTAGTATCTGTGTTTGAAGGGGTTAAGAGGTAAGCATATTTATGAATATACGATTAATACACTTGGCGAGTAATGTCCTCCGTATGCGATCCAAGCCAGTTTTTGTGTCCAGCCCCGTAAATATCGATACAGTTCATGACATGATTTTATCTTACTGCCGAATGCGGTTGAAACAAATATCTGAGGCACTGAATATTTCATATGCACGCTTCCATGATATAGTTCACGTCCATCAGGACATAATTCTGCAAAATGCATTCCCAAATGTTTGAATGTTAACCAGAAGCGTGCAAGGGTAGATGCATCGTGTTCGATCTGTGTTCGGTTTGAAATGGGTGGAACGTCTTAAGCCGTGTTGTTACTATGGGTGAAACTTGGATACATTTCTACGGCCCAGAAACGAAGCAGCAATCGATGGAATGGAAACATTCTGGTTCTCCAAGGTGTAATAAATTTCGTGTTCAAAAATCTGCTGGAAAAGTTCTTGCTTCAGTTTCTTGGGATTGCCAAGGAGTAATCATCATTGATTTTCTGGATAAAGGTTGAACAATAACTGGAAATTACTATTCGACGTTACTGACCACTATAGAATCGAGGAAAGTTGTCCAAAACTATTTTGCAGGACAATGCACGCACATTGCGAGTGCCCATGCAAAAAAATTGTGATTTAGGGTTCGAATTACTCCAACACTCCTCTTATCCACTAGGTCAGCTCCGTCTGACTATCATGTTTTTCCTCAACTTAAAAACGTCTAAAATGTCCTAAATTTTCTTCCAACGAGGAGATGATAGAAGCTGTGGAGGTTTAGTTTGCAGAGCAAGATAAACTTTTTTCGGAAAGGTGTAGAGGTTGTAATAAATATCCAATTGAGAGGGGAGTTGAATAATAAAATACTTTGACTTTCACATTTTATTTGGTTCTGTAGTAGGCTAATAATTTTTCAATACATCCTCGTACATGGTCTAATTAATTTTTGGGGCAAGAACTTTTTTAGTCCGAAATAACTAGTCGTTACATTAATGGAATTTAAGACTGTCATAATATAGATGTGATGATCGTTCCTATCCGTTAGAACTATAGTACTGTCCTTATCTGCTATCAACACTAATAATTTTGGATTATCACCGAAGAACTTTTTACATTTGACAAATTCTGACTAATAAGTGTTATTACAACTAGTGTTTCTTTTAACAAGGTAGTTAGTAACTATACTGCTGATTTTTTCTCTACAAGTGTTCAGGGTACCTTTAGGAACTACAATTACAGTACCTACGCTAACAGCCAAATAAGAAAAAAATAATAACGCACTAGGTTCCAATTCAAGACAAAACGACCTAATTCAAAACAATTTGAAAAACCTTGCGGGATCGTGTTCTTACTTAGGCTTACTATCCAACTGTACCTAATCGGTGTGGCTTTAGTAAAAGCTTTTCAAACTACTTTTTAGTACTTAGTATGAAAGGATCTACCTTCTATACTAAGACTTTAGAAAAAAATATCCCTTCCCGGTAGTGAAAGTTAGCTTTACGTATTTGGTCCACCACCAAATTTTAATCAGTATCAACTAACCTCTAGGAACTCAATCAATGCTTTTTATTAGCTAATTCTAATTCAGTCAGGGTAAATGTGTCACCATTAAGTTTCACTAGTTCTTATGTATCTATTGTAGGGATTTGAAGCTAACTCGTGCGCAACGTGGCAGGCATAAAGTCATCGAACCTATTTTATGAAATTATACATTGTCTGAACTTGGTAGTAATAACCTGTAAATTTACATCGGTAAGGTAAGGTTTACTTAATACTTTCGCTTTCGTTACATTGAAATATTTACAGAGGTAGTTATCAATGGGCCGATAATGATTAGCACGATTCTATAAGCTACAGATACTGATAACATATTTGGTTTTCTAAAAGTTTACATTTACTGGAATTAGTAAAATGACAATACATCTGGTCCTATCTACCGACATCATTTTGGATAGCCTGGGAGATTTATAGTCAAGATAAGAACATTCGTAGCGCCTAAGTTACATGAAAAGCTATTTCAATACTTTTGTGACTATTGTTACTTTAAATGCCTAATTAACGCAAATGCAATCATGCTAAACCTCCTTATTAATGTACAGATGAATCCTGATTTAGCGCTGCCAAAATTCAAACTCAAGAAGTACTTACTTGTACAATTAATTATCTTTACGTGTATATTTTTGGACAATGTCAATTTTTCAGATGCAAGCTTGGTTACATTAAATTTATTATTTTTTCATGCTTAAAGGTTACTTTTAATAAACCATTTTACTGGCATATTTGCGTTGTGAATTTTTTTCTAATAACTATGGTCCTGAACAGAATAAGTTTAGCTTACCGTGCTAAAGTACTCAAAAAAAAAAACAGTATGAATAGGGGGATATTGAATTGTCAAGAGGTGCTTATGAATGGCTACCTTAAATTTCTTCATATCATAAGTGAGAGGAAAATAGAGACTAGGGGATCATTCCAGTAGCCGTGTAGAAATATGTCAATTGCGTCTATTAGATGCGACAGGTGAAGATCTGTACTGTATGTTGATCATGTGAATGAGCAAATCGAGTATTCCTAACAAAGCAGTAGGTACTGTAATACCGATAGTACAAAGAAAGAACTGAAACAATTCTTCTATGCTAAAGAGATTGTATATCAGCAATTAAGGGCGGGTCATTCATTAGCCTTTTTTGAATATGATCAACGATATCGAGAACGTATTGGGCATACCGATCAAAAGGTGAGAATTACGAGTATATTCTAGGTGAGGCCAAATTTGAGCCGTATACAGCAGAAACAGTTGTGGGGAAGTAAATCACTGCTTACATCTGTAAAAAAAGTCTATTTTAAGAGCAGCTGCTTTAGTAGCTGACAGTAGATGGTCAATCCATGATATATTTGATGATAGTCATGCCTAACGTAGTAGTAGGGTTTGCATGCTTAAAATCTGAGCCATTCATTGTTACAACAGAAAATGATCGATCCTTTTTGGCGGACACAAGGCAACACTGAGTTTTATTAGCATTAAATTTAACAAATTATTACTTTTCCATCCAAGGATACGTTGAATGTCTTTGTCGATTGAAATTGCTATTTCAGTTTTAATGTCTCGATTTGCGATAGAAGGTGGATTACTATTATGAGTCAACTAAGAACTACATTAAAGAGTGTTGTCGTCATCAAAGCAATGAACCGTGTTAGTCGTTTAAGAAATAAGGTCATTTATGTATAGCAGAAAAAGTGTAGGCGCTATAATTGATCCTTGAGGCACGCCCGCGTTAATGCCAACTTCTCTTAAAAAGAAGCCAAATTAACAATTTGGCGCTTCTTATTAGGACAAAAATTAGCTTTAAGTTATCTGCAATCAAGCATTGGTATTTGCTTATTTATTATATTATTAGTATGTTGGGTATTTTAAGTATTTCTACTTTTTCATTAAAGTAGGCGTAGCTATTAACTTAAACGAAACTTGGCTTTGAGTTATCCTTATGTAACTATAGATATTTTCATATTTATTATACTATACTGGGTATATTAAGTGTGTTTTTTCTTTAACGTTCGTATTACTGTCCATGAACTTAAAGAACATGAATCAACATAAAATTTTGCAGTTGCCTTCTCAGAATTAATTATCTTTTAGTTTTATTAAACATGGGAAAAATGTATTAAGTTTTTCAGGTGACTCGTAGTGTTTCTTTTAGATACTGTCCACTCCATACTAATTGCACTTGTCGCTTAGGTAGGAAAATGATTAAATGTTGCTTTAATGTTTAAGGCAGCACCTGAACCACCTCTACTATGACTAAGATAACGGGAATACCCTAGACCATCGTTGACACTACCAGTTAGCCCTCTGGCTTGGTAAGTTTTGGTAGAGCGCGGAGATGTGCACGTAACAATTTAAACAAAGTTCCTCAATAACTTTAAGCTATATTAACATGTTCAATTTGCATTTAGTGTCATAATAGGTTTGTGTACTGCACTATACAGCATGTTTCAGAGTAAGCGCCTTATTTTTTAGCCACACTATGGGTTACTACTTTCAAAATATTTGGCAGTAATATGTTTCAGGACCTTCTCTACACGATGGTCATAATTCCAATTGGACGAATTATTTCAAAATTACGACTTTCAACTTCTTTTTTTTTAAATAGAATGCAACAATTTTTTTTTATTGAGATCATAAAAACATTATTTTTACGATAGTATTTCGTTTTTCTTAAAACTTCATTTCTTTCCCTATCAAAGCAAACTAAGATTTTAATCTAGTAACGCATGAATGTTTTACACTCGATGCTATTTTTGTCCAAATATCCAGTAGCGGTAGACACAAAAGAAACGATTAAATTTTAATCTAGTAGTCAAACGTCAATCATTGCAATTTAGTTGTCAGTGCTTGTTAATAATTATATTATTGAAGATTATAATTGTTAATTTAAAATTAATTGATTCGTTTTTAAAATGTCGTTAACAGGTTGACTGCGGATGACGCGGAGTCGCGTTAAGTAGGGCGTTTGCGTATTGCTGTCAATGCGGATCCGCGTTATATGCCATTGCGTTGATATTACTTTGTTACTTCGCTAGAACTCGGTCTATGTTGTTGTATTTTGGCCAGCATATGCGTAAACGATTCAGGTACTTATATGTGACATCGTTCACGATTTTATTAATTTTTGAAAGGGCGAGAGGATATTTTGGAAATGGAAAATGAAGATCAGGGTCCATCAACTTCTAAGCGATCCAGGTTGCCAATTAAAAATAAAAATAACTTTACTGGCAAAGAAATTGAATTTTATTTGTATAATTCATGTAGTGAGGCTGAAGATTCAAACTCTGATGACGAATTTCAGCCATCAGATTTGGTTGAGGCGTCTTCATCAGGGGAAGATCAGTCCGATGATGAAGTAATAAATAATTTAGCACCGCGAGCTGTGTCCATAATTCCAAATGATTGGAAAGACGACGGTGAAATGAATAATATTCAATTTTCTAAAAATGCAGGATTATTGAAACCTGTTCCAGGGCCAAATCCAATAGATTTTTTCCACTTTATAGCGGATGATACATACTATAATTTTATAATAGAATAAACCAATCTTTACGCAGTACAAACGTTTTTAGAAGCAGTGAGAGAGAAATCAAGAGTAACAACTTAGAAGCCCATAACCAGAGTTGACTTGCAAGTATTTTTCGGAATTTTTCTTCACATGGGCACATGGAAAACAAACCGTATTGCGGATTATTGGAAAACGGGTCCATTATTTAATTTGACGTGTTTTTCCAAATACATGTCACGAGATCGCTTTCTATTGATTCTTCGCTGGTTGCATTTTGCTATTAATCCTAAGACCGATGAAGAAATGCCAAACGATAAGTTATATAGGGTAAGGCCTATCGTAAATCATTTATTTCAATTCAAAAATGTTCCAAATCTATCAACCACGAAAAAAATTATCTCTTGATGAATCGATGATTTTGTGGCGCGAAAGGCTCGTATTTCGCCAGTACATAAAGAACAAACGTCATAAATATGGCATAAAACTTTATGAACTTACTGAACCGGATGGTTTGTAAGTGTTTATACTGGACGAACATATATGGAAAGCGGTACAGGCCATACTAAAGGAATAGTTATAGATTTGATGCAGAATCACCTAAATTCGGGACAACCCTTGTAAGTGTTGATTTGGCCGAAGAACTACTGAATTTGGGTACGTATTGTACTGGAACTTTGCGACTGAAGAGAAATAGAGATCCTGTCGATGTAGAAAAGGCGAAGCTAACAAAATAACAAACTGTAGCCAGATATAATAACGATATAGTAGTTGAAAAGTGGAAGGATAGGCGCCATGTATTATATATTCCAACAGAGTTCCAAAATAATATGATCCAGTGTCAAAACCGTAAAGGAGGAGAGAAAATAACGCCTCTCCCGAAAGCATGAGTGGCATTGATAAAAAGGATCTAATGCTTTTCTATTATCCTTGTGAACGAAAAACTATTCGATGGTACAAGAAAATTTGACTGCATTTCCTTCAGCAGATTTTATTGAATCCCCATGTGTTTTACAACAGATATTCGGGAAAAAAACTCTCGCTGTATGATTTTCGACTAGACGTTATATGTGGATTGCTGAATTTTGTACAAATCGAACAAAAAATAACATCAAGGAAATTAAAATCAAAACATGTGCCAACGAAAATAACAGGAAAGGATTCCAAAAATGAGACCATAAGGAGAGCATGCAGAATGTGTGCCCGAAAGGAAATTCGAAAAGATACTACCTACGAATGTGCGAGTTGTCGTTCTAGACCTGCATTATGCGTACAGTGATTTCAGTATTATCACAATTAAGGATTATCTTATTTTTCTAAGTGAAATATTTCCTTCTTATTGTTAGTATAACAGTTTCTGTGCTATATAAGTTAGTTTATTATTTCTATATTTATCATCAGAATTTATTTTACGTTGCTATTGATACCAAAAAAACGGTCTCTATGTTCGATAAGTAATTTGTTTACAGTATTATTTTTATTGTTAGCTTAGTTTTTTAAAGTGAAATATTTTTTGTTCCAATTTTATCAAAAGCCGTTTGTGTTTGATAAGAAACTTATTTACATATTGATTTTTATTGTTGTCTTAGTTGTCTAAGTGAAATATTTTCTGTTCCTATTGTTTTGTGTTCGATAAGTACGCTTTTCATTAGAATTTATTTTATTTTTTTAGAATGTGCAATAAAATTACTTTTCTAAGTAACATTGAGTTTAAATTGTACGAGTCGCGGATGCGCGTTGATCAGCACCTAACTTATAATTTTCATTCCAGGTGCTCACAACGTGGATTCGCGTTTTTATATCAAATATAGATTTTATTAAGAAAAAATGTTAAAAATAATCAGAATACGTAATTTCAATTAAGATAAACTAATTTAAGTAAACCTCATCGAAAAAGTTGTTCATCGTTGATGATTACCGCTCCAAAATCACGCCGCAGTCAACGTGTTAAGTTATACGAGAGACGAGTTAATTGATATGCACCTAATATTTGGAAAAGCAGATGAAGATCCGTATGAAGCAGACAGAAATAAATATCGAAACAGAAGGCACCCTGAACATCAAACATTTACTTAATTATTGGAGAGAACGCGTGAAACGTGAAACTGGTTGCAATGACGACAACAAAAACCAGCTACACATTATTGAGAATCCCCATGTCAGTATTACGGAGATTGCAAATTGGTTGGAATATCGCTTAGTTCGGCCTCGAGGATTGTAAAGATCCAGCTTAACTTTACTAAAATTTATGTAATTAATTCTTTTTAATTGCCCTACAGTAATTAAGATAGGTAAAGTTGTGTAAAATTAAAACCCATTACAAAATATTGGGCGATATTGCACCATAAATAATTAATTTCAATCCCCTCCGACGTAGATACTAAAAAGCATCAAATCCTCTTACGTCCGAGAATCCTCAGCCAATCACAGCCAGAGGACCCCTGCATAGAAGCCGGATCCACCCACCGCGAATCAGCTATAAAAACCGCGGCGCTACCGGAAGAAATCCTACTACTTTTATCGCTACTACTCCGCGATTCCGCGACTACTTCCTGCTACTTCAATCGCGACTCCGCTATCCTGACACGCTCTGGTCTCCAACAGCCAGAACCGAGATCCAGACCGCGCGCCTGCCGTAGCTAGTTTCGTTGCATACGTCGCCGACCTGCCGATTACCGAATCCGTTTTGTCCTGAACCATCGTACATCTTTAGTCGCGTTACTTCGCCGCCGTCACCAGTAAATCAGCATTATACAATCAAACTACTGGTTGAGATACGCGAACGTTAACAGCACGTAAGTTTTATTGCGCCACTTTTCTTACACATTACACCAGACACCTAGAGAAACGACAGGCTGTATAGTCTGAAGTTATCCAACCGTTCCAGTACACACACTAGAAGTATACGCCGAGCTGTATAGCATGAAGTTACCTTCGTCACACATACACACAATCCAGGACGTTGCTACGCCGGGCTAACGCCCAGAAGGCATCTTCCACTTACTCCAGCGCAAGAAGGGTACTCGCTCAAATTCTACCGCTCCACCGGGAGATCCCTTGGTACAGCAGTCGACGGGCTGGACTCAGAATCTTACGAAGGGCTCTCCATTAACCAGATATTACACATACAATACGCCGACCTGATCCTGAGGAAAATTAGCAATACAAACAAGCGACGCCTTGACCTAGAGGTACTCTCAATACCAGAAGCCGCATTCGTAGAGATCACCCGCGTAATCCTCTAGATATAAAGCCGAACTCGTGGTGAGCTACGTAATAAATTACATTAAACGCACTCCTGCTTATCGCATATAAATCACTTACTTGAAACACCTGCATTCCGTCGGAAACAATTCTTAGAATTGTTAAATTTAGTACACGCAGTCCTAAAAGGTCGTGTAAACTCGCCTCCGATTAATCCGTTTATAACAATTAATAAAGAAACAATCATTAATAATAATTAACGTAAAAGATCGTGTTAAACTCCGTCTTCCCTGTATTTGTTACTTAGAATAAGTTTCGCTCATACGAGAAGTATACGCGTTTAACAAAAACAGACGTTTTTTTAATAATAAAGAATTAATACCTGTATTTTCGGGCATAATTAAATGCTAGATATTCATTTCATTACTGCAAATACGTTCTCCATTAATTAAGAAATCCTGAGATCAGCCTGTTTAGTTAGGGTAGATAATTAAATGCGTACGTACGATTTGCATGTAAAACATGTAAGTATTAACCTGTCCTGTATAAAGAATGTCAAGTACTGTGCTCATATCCAGTCACTCTGAAAGCCAAATCACGTATAAGAATAGTCATGCGCACCAAGGTTACTTTAAATTATTCGCGATCGTTGCCCCGGCTTATCTAAGATATAGAATTTTACACAGCACCACCTGAACAAATACCAGGCTACCGTGTACAGGGCAGGCATGAGCAGTCGTAGCAAACAAAATTAAATTGTGATTAGTAGGATTTTTTGGGTCATAACACACCAGCAATTGAACCCCAATAATTAATATTACCACAGAAGCGGCTCATGATCCAGTAACAACCACTACCGTCCACGAGGGACCAGCCAAACGGGCTCTGCTAACCAGGACATCCCGGGTAACACCCAATAAGATTCGTTTTGTTGTATTATTGTTAATTTATTTCCTGTAGGTTAGATTATTTTAGTTTTGTAAACAAATAGGTAATATACGCTTAAAATAGTTTTGTTGTATTATTCAAAGTGTACAGTGTTGAGCACCTGGATACGAACCACCCCCGTCTTGTTAAGACAAGACCCGATTTGAGCTAGACCGAGGCAAACTAAATTAAACCCTTTTAATATAATCATTGTAAAAGAAAGGGCGTTACAGGATAATAAAAAAAATGAATTTCATCCATTCAAAGTGATTCTTCACCAAGAATTAACCGAAAATGATTTTCTGTTAAGAATTAATTTTGCACAATAGGGTTTGCAACAGATAGGTCAAAATAAATTTTTTAACAACCTTTTATTTTCGGACGAAGCAATTTTTCGAAATGAAGCGGTCGTTGTAAGACATAACATGCATTATTACGATAATGTAAATCCACACTGGACCCGTGAGCGACATTGATGGAGTTTAAACGTGTGATGTGGAATTATAGAACAGCCATTGTTGGGCCAATATTTATTAATAGACTAATTGGAGGAATTACCTCAATTTATTAGAAAATGAAATTCATATTCATCCAAATGAACTCCCATAAAATATCAGAAATAATTTTTAGTGGCAACAAGATGGCGCTCCAGCACATTATGCCCTTCCAGTTAGGGAGTCTTTAAATAATCGATATGAGAACCGTTGGATTAGTCGTGGAGTAGCAGTTGGTTGCCCACCTAGGTCACCTGATATATCACCACTGGACTTTTTTCTCTGGGAGTTTGTAAAATACCAGGTATACATGGTTGAACCAACAACTATTGAAAATATGCAAGAATTCGTACTTTCATTAACGAAATTTAGCTATTTTTGTAAATACATAATTTTTATTTGATGTAAATCTTCATTTTTCAAAAGTAGATGTTTATTACAAAATAAAGTTTAATTGTTTCTTTTGTGTCTACCGCTACTTGATATTTGAAAAATAACATCTAGTAGGTATAAAACACTCATGAGGTACTAGATTAAAATGTTAGTTTTCTTTTTGAATTTTGAAAACGGAATACTATCGTGAAAAGAATATTTTTAGGATCTCAATAATAAACTAAAAATTATTGCATTTCATTTAAAGAAAAGAAGTTGAAAGTCGCCAGTTTGAAATAATTCATCCAATTGAAAATCTGACATCACCATCGTGTAGAGAATGTCCTGAAACATATTACTGAAAATAGAACCCATACTACTGTATATGAGCTCACCTTGTTGTTTCCAGGCAATGAACAATGAACTGGTGTATACAGAAGTATTATAAAATTAGATTCTTGTATTATTTATATATCAGTATATAAAAATATGGTAGCCGAATAAAAATAAAATCCTTTACATTCTTCTACTTGTACCCTTAACAAACAAACGGATCGTTATACTGGTTCATTAATAATATACGTAGAATCGTTATAACTTAATAGTTTTATTTTGATCATGATATAGCAGTCACTACAATATAATATTTTTTCTTTTATGGAAATACATAAGGAATAAAAACGTCAGCAATTTCAATAAATAACTGACATCGGCAATATTTGAATGAAAAATTGCTTTGAACGCGTATTTGAAGTAAATAAAAGCTACAGAAAGATTTTGTGATGGAACTAAACATCAATTTTTAATTTCGCTTTCAGAAACGTTAAAGATAATTTTTAAATGTGTTTCCATATTTCTATACACTTTCCTGGATTACGTAAACGCAATGGAGGTAAATTTTCTAATAGAAGTTATGCTTCATATTCTATATTAGATTAAAAAGTGGAGTTAAGCGGTGTTAATCGAGCGTGAAGCTTTTCTGATAGACTTCAAATTTGGTTTTGTTTTAAATTGCTTCTAATGTAACAATATTGTAATTAAAATTGATGCAGCATTTCAACGATAAATGAATTACTGAACCTCCAGTCTGCGAGTTAAATTTCTATCAAGAGAAACCGTCAATACTTTATTTTCCTGCGGTAAGACCATTTTTAGACGTACTTTATATTGGGTATGGCCCAACTCCCACATCGTAAACTTTTTCGATTAGGTGTTTCACTAATGTTACAGTAATATAAATGATCGCTTTGTAAAAAAAAAAGTACTATTACAATGTTCTTTAAATTAAGAGTGTAAGTTTCGTTTAAGTCACTATACATAATTCATAATAAAGACTGTAATAAATAAAAAATAAGATTAGAGTTTTTTACGATTATTGCATTTTAATCATGGTTGTACAAGAGAATTTTCACATCAAGAGTTTTCGATCACTTTCGGAGTATATAAATTATGTATTTTCTCTAATATTGTTCATTATATCCATTTGGAAAAGGTAAAGCCTGTTCTGGTAGCATAATTTGCTTCAGTTCTAAAATAAAAGAAAATAGTGTGTATTAGATAACATGTCAATGAAATAAATTGTATCATTAAAGTTAACGATAAAGACAACATTAGAAAGATTCATATAATTTATGACGTTATGAAGAATAATACTGAACAGTTAGTGTAAAGGTAACTTACAGTTGTGTTAAAAGGAAGTGTAGCCGCATATATTAACATTGTTGGTGCAAATTAACTAAATGTGTTGGGAAGATAGGATATGGGCCTTTTATACTCCGATTGTGAGATAGTATTTTACATTGTTGACTGTGTTGAAGTTAAAGTTAGTGTAACTTTATGTTTTTCGGGTCAGAAAATCGAAATATGGCCATAGTTTTCGTGTGGAGATTAGAATAAGTTAGATATAAGTGAATTTCTGTATGTGAAAATGCATAAATAGTATAATTATCACAGCAAAATAGTTTAAAAGCGAAATAGGGAAAATGGGGTATCATTTTGAAGGAAATTTTATGTAGAACTTAATGATTGTATAATAAAGATATTTGTAAAATTAATAAATTGTAAATTTCAGAAATATGATCAACCAATCAAAATTAAGTTCGGGTTTGTTTGTATGGTGCATAAGGTCCAATCAAAATTGGTGTTCTAGACAAAATGACACGACGTTTGAAAGTTTTCTTAAGTGTCTCTTGTTGATGTTGAAGATGAAAGCATGTTACTTTTGTTTAGAACATGTAATAAAATTTAAGATTGGCAAAATGAGATAAATCCATAGCACAAAAATTGATAAAGTAAATAAGAAGTGGAACAAAAGCTCAAAACATTATATGTGTAGTTAAAAAATAGTCCTACACATATATGTTTTGGTCTATTAAATAATTAGACCATCATGAGGGGATGAACAGAATTTAACACACGATCAACTTGACGTTAAAGTTTACACTCAAGTGTACACTTTAACGTCTTAAGATTGGTAAGTTTTTCATAACCTAATTTATATAAAAATAAAACATATTCGCAAAAAGTTAAACTACTTAAAACAAAAGTGAGGTTAGAGTAATTAATAATAAGTGTATTGTTAAATTGATATTTCTAATGAATTGTGAGATATTGTTATTATTTTTTTTTAATATAAACAAAATTAATTGAAGGCAAAAATCGAGTTTATTAATTTCATAGAAAATTGGAAAAAAGTCAATAAATAGAATTATGCAGTATTAAAATAAAGTGCTTATGGAAAAAGTTAATGAGTAACGTGCCTGAAGCAGCTCATGATCAATAACAATCACTGTTGTCCAGCATACTCCGTGGGATCCACGATACAGCTGATTTGGAGAACGGGATTTAAACAATTGGAGATTGTCGCAGCAAAAGGAAGATTAATAACGCTTTAAGTTATATAAATCTCATATTGGCAATCTAGGTTATGTTTATGAATTATGCGTATCATCGATGTTTACATGTGTAAAGAACTGGAACAAATTAGATACCAGTCAGCGAACGCGAATCATTAAGTGTATAATAATATTACTTCAGTTAAAAAAATCAAGTTATAGTTACAGTAACAGTAATTTATTTTGTTGTTCAGCCATGAAACACACGATGCATATTTTCAATATCATTATTTACAAACAGACATCCGCATGCACGCAGCGTGTTGTATAATTGCTTATAATACAAGTTGTTTAAATAAATTTAAATTGAATTAAAATTTAATTGCATGACAGTACTTATCCCCGAGTTGGTAGCCGAGGTAATATTATATATATATATATATATATATATATATATATATATATATATATATATATATATATATATATATATATATATATATATATATATATATATATATATATATATATATATATATATATATATATATATATATATATATATATATATTCGTGCGTAGGATCCACAAGGTGAACCTCACAACGTTTCGATTCGTTTTTTGTGCTTAACGCCTCACTGACACCTTAAAGGCGAAATATGGATAATTAGTTTTACCATCGGCCATTCAGATGGCGCGTCCATCAAATGGATATATAACTCAGTATAAAGATGTGTAATTTGTTAAATCTGTAAATAAATCGCGGTTATGCATATATTTTATGTATAATGATGGATAATTATTTAGCAAACCCATAAAGCACGCCCTACGAGCTTAATAGGACGAGGTAAAGCCGTGTGGCTTCAAAGACACTTATACACGTGTATCATAAGCCATTTTTTATTATACATGCCATATTATGAAAACTAAAATAAAATGAAAAAAATGTTTACAAAATTTAATAATTTTATTGAAAGGTTTAACCAAATAAACTATGACAATGTTTGCCGCATATGTCATTGGTATTGTAGGCAACTGTAACAAACTAAAGAACACTGTGCCGTAGAAAAAATTCTGTCAGAAAGCTTCAATTACGAAATTGATTTAATGTTTTAATAGACAGTTATAATGCATGTATAATAAAAAAATTGTAAACCAAATAACGTAATTAATTTCATAATTCTATAAAAAAATTGGTTATGCATGTAGTTGAACTTACGAGAGCTCTAATGGGGCTAGTAGGATCGGAAACATATCGCTTACGGCTGTCGCAATTGTAGCGTAACTGATGCCAACCGAATATGTTACTGGCGAAAAGTGCAGTAGATCGGAAGTAACAGATAAGGAAAGGGCCGGTAGCTCAGTGGAATAAAAGGCGTGAGTGTGAGACGCAATAAGGGTAAGTCAAAATCATATGGCTACCATCATGTTTATAGATGTCAATATAGGGGTCGTACCACCTAAATGCGAATGGTTCACAGCTAAGTTTCAAACAAACAAAAAACTTGCTTACCATTTGTCGCACACCATGAAAATCAGTGAATTAACAGCCGGTACTATAATACCTATAAGACTTCAAAATATTTACAAGTATTCGCAAAAAACGACGTGCTGATCGGATTCTCCTATATTTTTACATTACGTTTTAAAATGAAAACTCAAAATAGCAAATATGCTAATAGAGAAATTCTCATCGATCGTTACATGACAGGTTTTATTAAAACAATAAAAAAATAATTGGACGTTGTCGCTTTAAAGTTGCATGAATCAAAATTCCCATAAAGCAAATAAACTACTTTGTAATTTGAACCCAAAAAAATATCTAATACCTTAAATTTGGTACTCCGTAAATAGCAATAACGCGGTCACAAAGGAATAAAGGAATTACGTTACAATGATATGCAGTAACGAAGCAATACTCTCATTATTCGCTTATCATGATAATGATGTAAATTAAAACAAAAAATCAGATAACTGATACAGATGTTATTAAAAACACATTAACTATCTTTCTTAGGCAAAATCGGTTGTTACATATATATATATATATATATATATATATATATATATATATATATATATATACTTTACGCATCTTAATTTCAAAAACACCAAACGGAAATTAATAACCCCGAACACAACAATTCGACAGACCTTTGATGTACGTAAATTTGTACACACCACCCAGAATAAGCTAAAAATAACGCACAATATGAAATGGTTCATATACGAAGGGCTCCTAAGCAAAACTGTAAACTAAATAAAGCGTATTCATTCGTCTGCCAAACACCAAATAGATATTTTGTTGAAATCACCAGCAAAACAAACAAAAACTAAATAAGCGAACGGAAGTAATTATCTTGATTTGTACAATTAATGTTCACATCATTTGACCACTGTGAGTTCTCCCCTTTCCTTTGTACTGCGGTCTAGGTAAATTTCATGTAATTGTCCCTCTAGGTGACGAATCGGGGAAAGCCAACTCTTCTGAATTTCCGCTAATGGCGCTTCTCACATAGCAACTCGGAGTCGGTAACAAATCGCATATTTTTAAATTATGTCAACCAAAAATTTAGTAACGAAAATATTTAAGCAAAAAACAAATGATTAAATAACTTTGTACCTAGTTTAACATATGTACACATTAGTCTATTTACGAAACATTATTTTTCCTTTGTATATACAATTTCTATTAAAGCAAGAGTTTATATGTAGCAATTCCTTTCATTTGTTGAGGCAGATATGTGCACGAATGTACGTGGTAAATATACCAAAATGCGCAAGGAAACGCGATTATAATCCAAAAATGAGGAATAGCATTACCATTAATCACTAATTCCTCTTCGATGAACCCGTAAAAGTGTCACTTCTGACAATAGATACACTGCACAAGTTTTGCGAAGCGGTTGAGTATTTTTTCAAGATCACCAAAAGGGTAAACGGGAAGACTTTCCCTACGAAAACTTCAATTCACCCCTGTGTAACGTAAGTTCACTCTGCACGCAAGTTACATCGCGCACTATGCGCCCCAACCTGCTTATTGTACATCTTAACTACGACTCTGTTAGGAATTTAATCAATCTCGCCATCATGCATCTCACGTCAAATAACCAATCATAAAAAGCCGTTGCTTCAAATCGTAAGCGCTGTAAAAACGAGATGAAATTCGGGAACCGAGTTGTAAAAATTACGTTACTAGCATTAGCTGCGGTTTTAAAATACTTCCAAAAAAAGGACACGTCAGGTATTTTATTCCCTCCGCAAGGGGGAGGGCGGGCTGTTTGAGCTTTCCAAGTTCTTTCAGGAACAATCATGGATTCCCAACATACATACATACATACATTACGTATATATGGATGGTGGGAGTTAGGTTTTTGAGGGGGAAAATACTACCCCAGCATTCGCCTAAGTAGCCGCACATGGTGTGCATATACTCAGTGACCATGCCGCTACATGTGTATGAGGAAACCCACCTGAAGAACCTCATTCAAGGTAGACGATAACGGAAATAGAACCCATTACATCCCGAATGCTAAGTAGGTCGTGTCACCACTACACTACCAGCTCGGTAAGATACCTCAGGAAGAATATTGTAACATGACCTGTTTTCGCCTACAAACTTTGGAAAATCTGCTTTAAGCTCTAAAGTTTGAGAAAACAAAAGAATCTACGATAGATTTCAACTACACGTGACAAATTCCGGTCCATAAGTATCAATACATTTATATGTCACGTTTATGAATATACCTTACGTTGTACTTTTGGTATCGCAATGATTGTATTAAATTATGATATTTTTGTATAAAAGGGAAATTAAAACGTGAAATAATCGTTTTAGTTTAGTTCTAAAGGTAGTGCAGTGAAATTTAACTGAAATGGTTGTATAAAGAATAATAAGATTACTGGAGTTTTCCATTGTTCCTAATATTCCGGAGTGAATTACGTGTACTTAACACGTATTACAAGTTCAAACACGAAAAATAACGAATTAATAAAGATGTATTTCAAGATTTTTAGTTTATAACAAAATTTCGTAAATGCACAATTACGAAACAAGCTCACAATTGTCCAAAACTTGACAAACAAAAGATCTAGGAAAAACGAAGGCTCCATAGAAATTTGGCGTAGTGGATATCCACCAGACTAAGAACGCTACGAGGAAGCAAGCAAAGATCTAACAAATTCTTCAAGAACTTACAAACAAATCATTTAACAATTATTTAAAAAACCTCTCTGCAACAGAAGATAGCGGGTACTTTTTTTGTCTCAGAGTATTGACTTAGTGCGGATACCTGCATGTATGCCGAAAATAAAAACAAAGCAAATTTTAGACTAGAAACCGATAAAATGTATATATTTCTAGGAATTTTACTTTTTAGTGGATACGCGTCATTACCTCGGAGACGAATGTATTGGCAAACTACCGCAGATGTTCACAACGATTTAGTATCAAATTCTTATGCCTATAAACTGATTTGAGGAGATATTTCGCTATATCTATGCTGTTGATAATGATAATTAGCCGCTTGATAACAAACTTGGTAAAACTCGACGTCTTAGTGAAGCCCTGAATTCTCACTTTATTTGTTATGTACCTGTGGACAGCGACGTATCTATAGATAAATTTATGATATCCTATTACGGCAGACTCGGGCACAATTTATTCGTTGAAACCCGTGCGCTTCGGTTGCAAAACTTGTGTAGGTGCTCTCAAGTTCGGATACTGTTTACAATTTCAAACTTACCAAGGAAAAGGAAAAAATATGAAGTTGAAGGTATGGGCTTTGGAGAATCAGTGGTGTCTCGTTTTGTCAATATTTTGAAAACCAACTTCCAGTATCAAAATATGTTCTTGTTCTTCGATAATTTCTTCACTTCTGGAAAACCTATCAGAAAGTGGAGACGAATCAGATTGGGGGATACTGGCACTGTTCGTGAAAATAGAACTGATAAATGTAAATAAACTAATAGAAACTTCAATAATAATAATTTGAAAGGGGAGCTATGTGTGGGGTACCGGATGCTAACAATAATGTCATTGGGGCTCACTGGAAAGATAATAGTGTGGTAACGTTATTATCCAATGAGCTTGGAATTGACCTAGTCACGAAATGCAAACGATATTCTGTGAAACAGAAGAGTAAAGTTAATATTCCTCAGCATTCCATAGTTAATAAATACAATTCCTACATGGGCGGTGTAGATTAACTGGATAATCACGTTTCTAACTATCGCATTTCGAGGAAAAAAATGGTTTATATCCACAGTATTCTGGCTTTTTGATAATTGTGCCACCAATGTCTGGATTGTCACTGGAGAATATGGATGTGCCGATGACAACCTGTTATTCCCAAGAAAACTGTCAAACAGTGCTTCTAAAGTATAGAAAAAGAAATAATACACCAGAATCACAAAGGGTATCCATAAGAAACCCGAGAATTGCTAGCAGGCGATCATTTTGACGCAAATCAGAGCCAGATCTAGCGAATATGGCGGGTGCCGAAGCAATTCGAAACCTGCGTTAGCTATGGCAGCCATAGCAACACACGAAATGTGGCTAGTCCCATTTGGTGCACACCGCGCCTTAATTTGCTTTTTTCTTTTATAACGTAATTTTGATATTAAGCTAGCCTGTTATTGTAGCTCCTTTTTGTAAAAAATCAATGAGAATTACTCGGTTATCCCAAAAAACGTAGGGTGTTACTTTTCCGACTAACGGCTTGGTCTGCACACTTTGCACCTTCGTTCCTGGATCATAGTGGTAGATCCTTCGTCCACCGTCACAAATCTATCAAAAAACTCGAATTTTGTCTATACTGCGTCAAAAGTCGTTGACAAATCACAACTACACGTCGTTTTTGAGGTTGGGTTAACTTTTTTATAACCAAGTGGTCTTGTAATATGTTATGCACAATGTGATACGAAAGGCCCCTTTCCTTTACTATTTCCGTCACAGTGACTCTTCTGTCTTGCAGTACTGGATCATGGATTTTATGGACGTTTTTTGTAGTTATAACGGTTATTGAGGGACCACCAGCATTTTCTGTTTACCAAGCTGTTCTTCCACATTTAAATCCATCGCACCATCGTTTAACAAAATCATAATTAATTATACCAACGTAAAAATAGACGGTTTCCAAGTAGGTAGATTGGGTAGGGAAGTCTACAAAATTGGCCAGCAGAGATACGTTAAAGATATTGTTTATAATGTACCTCCAACGATTTCAGATTACATATATCAAAAAATTCAAAGCGCGTTTAAAACTGTACACCCAAACCCCACGAAAGGCGAAGTTGTGATTTCAGAAAACGATTCGTTTGTGCACAGAAATACTCAAGTATACTGTTGAGCATTTTCTATACTAGATCTGTGCTAAACTGAATTAGCCAGAAAATTGGATAATTTTTCTTCACTAATGTCAATATATCATTTTTTAGGTTTATACTAGGTAAAATTTATTAGTTTTACATATCTTGCCCTTTTTCCTTTTCTTTTCTTAATTAAATGTTTTTATTCAGAGCCGAGTTTTATTTTAGAACTTTGTACTACGTTTATGTTAAATACATGTATTACATAAGGTTCTAAATAATATATATTAAAACTGTTTGATTTAGGTATAGAAAACCTTATTCAATATTCAATGAATTTGTAATAAAATTCTACAATTTATATACATATAGGGTGTTTCGTTTAAAGTACTTGAGTTAGTTGCACTATAAATATATATATATATATATATATATATATATATTGACCACTCTCTGTCATATTTTAATAAAGGTGTTAAAATATCTCATTCAACAGTATGTTTAATAAGTATTGTTTATGGTTAATTCATTTCAGTATGATTAATTAAAACAAAATTAATTATTTTCTAAAGCTTCAGAGTTTCAAATACTTTTAAGCATTTCAGAAAGGTCGAGGATTAGCTATGAACTTTCATGTTATTTCTATTCTTGAATTCAAAGTCAGTTTGTACATACAGAGGCGCTTAACTTTGATCTAATTGTTTATCACCTTGTATAAATGTTAATATTTTTAAATAGTAGTCTATAAGACTATAACAATTTGTATATGCCCGATGAAATTTTTTTTTAACATTCCAGCAGATTTCCGTAAAAAACCGTTGAGTTCGCGGGCCCACAAGATATATATATATATATATATATATATATATATATATATATATATATATATATATATATATATATATACATGTATATATATACATGTATATATTGTAAGTCACTTTGCTTGCAATAATTAAATTGTTTATTTTGATTTGCCTCGGTCTAGTTCAGTTGGTTCTCATACTAGCAAGAAAAGGTTGGGTTCGTTGGGATAGATAGTTTTGGGATAAACACTGTTCACACTAAATGATTCTAATATAATGGTTTAAATGTATGTTACTTATTGTTTACAATACTAATACATATTTCAACTTAATTGATATACAGGGTGTTCTAAAAGTCCATCAGGAAACTCCGGGAGGAGATTCCACGAGCTAAAATAATAGCAGTTTGTAAGGAAATTCTTTTTAGGATTGTCATTTGTTTGCAAGTTACGGCTTGTCAAAACCAATTTTTTTACTTTATTTATTAACGATTCTGTTTTTACAAAGAGTTAGATAATGGAGTTACACGAACAAAGTATGACAGATTCTTCTATTTTATAATAATAGTAATAATAATTCAGTTTATTTGTCCAACAGAAACAAGTACAAATTACAGGACAAACTGAAAAGAAAAACTAAATACAAATACATAAACACCAATACAAGAGAAAATACTACACACATAACATAAGGATTATGTTACTTTTCTGACTAAACGGTTGCATTTATTGGCTTGAATAGAGATCACATATTTTTTTCTAATATTGTTTCTCTTCATAATAATGTTCACATTTTTGCGATGTTTGACAAGAGAAAAAAGTTATCAACAAAACAAATTTTGAGTTTTAGGTAAAGTGCCCTCTAACTGCGTATACTGGAACATTTTTATTACTGCTCCAATATAACTTGATCTAATTAGTAAGTATGTCAAATGAGAGACTAATCAACCTTGAACTGCAGAAGTTATTTAAAGAGAAAATTAAAAAAAATCGGTCTTTGACAAGCCGTAACTTGCAAACAATGACAGTCCGAAAAAAATTTTCCTTACAAGCTGCTATTATTTTAGCTCATAGATTCTCCTCCCGGAGTTTCCGATGGACTTTTAGAACACCCTGTATAAAAATAAAGATAAGAAAACAGAAATCAGGTACAGTAAATAAATCAGGTCGACTTTCCCTACACGCCCGATGTGGATGTAAGCCCCTGGACGGCTACTCGCTCTTGAGGCGTTGCTGTGAATTGGAATTAGTATTACCTTTATCTTTTCATCAGGCACTCGTGTTATAACAAAAACTCCAAAAAAATATGACTTTTATCATTTATTAGGAACTGTTAGGCCGGCCCTGTAAACGGAAGCTACGGGTGCCGTTTTGTAATGTTACCGTTATTTCATAAGTTGAGAACAGGGCAACGCTCGCCCTTGCGCCTGTGAGAAGGTCAGTTCCGAAGGGAAATGAATACTTTAAACTAACTTTTGTGCGCATGACTATTTTCAGATACGAGTTTGCTTTCAGACAGAATATATGTATTCCTTTAAAGGAAATGTCTATTAAATGAATTTTTATACTTGTATGATATAAAAATGTAACTGTTACTGTTTGTGATGATTTAAATAAACAAACTACAGGCGTACCGGGTTCGGGTTGTTTAATTATGGAAGTATTTACTCTAATTATTATTAGAGTAAAAATGAATTTAACATTGGATGTTAACTAATGCAAACTATTCGACTGAAAAAAGCTCCCTGCATTAATTCAGTTTAGCGTAAAAATTTACTATTTACACGAGACAATCTAATTGTTTAACTGGAAAACCAGCAATATTATTATTTACACGAGATATTAACGCTACTATGCTACTACTATTCAGAACGGAATAAACTAACGTTCATTATTTACTCTATTAATTCCCGTAATAAAAGGAAATGGTAACTAACAAGTGCTAATTCTCGCGTTTAATTGCAATGCGTTATAAGGTATTCATCCCTTCTGGGACGAGTTATTTTAGGATTATCAGGAGCGGGATAACTAACTCGTTACTAATAACAGGAATGGTTTTTTTAACGGCCTTCTATGAAAAAGTATTGTTAGACCAAAAACTAACGTGGCGCGGAAGTATGACCAATTGCGATTGGTTTTTATTTACGTTTGAAATAATCAAAAGTACGGAAGGGAATGCGTAACGTTTTTATGTAACTGGTGGATCTGTTTTGGTTTTTATTATTATGCCTTGTGTGATGCGTAGTTGTGTAATATTGTGTAATAGATGTTTTAAGTGAAGCGCCATTTATAAGGATCTGGGACTAACTCGTTGTGACCTATATAAATTGATCTTCTGAAAGTTAAAGCGACGACCTTTCTTCCCAACGGAGTAAGTGAAAGATGACTGCGGGCGTCAAAGCCCGGCGTAACAACGTCTGATTTGTATATCTTGTACTAATTGTTTGTGATGACTCCGGAGTCTAGTTCCGTTTTAAAATCGGCTATTGTGTGTATTATGTAATATTTGTTTAATGTTCAATAAAAAAACTCACGTGCTTTTAACCTTAGAATGCATCAACCAGCAGCTTGATTATATCGAGGTGATTTGCAGGTGATGGCGGCGAAGTAAGGCGACAAAAATACAAGACGGTTCAGGATGAACGAATTCGGCGATCGACAGGTCGGCGGTGTACACAACGAGAGAAAGACCGGCAGGCGCGCGGTCTGGGTCTGGGCTTTCGGTAGCGTGTCGCGGTTTTGTATAGAGAATCCGCGGTGGGTGGATCTGGCTTCCGTGCAGGGGTCCTCCGGTCGCAATTGCCGGATAACGCTCTAACGTAAAAACATTTCAAATTTTGGAAATTACGTCGGAGCGGATTATAAAATTAATTATTTATTGGTTTCTGCGAAATTTGCCTAACACGGGATAATTAACAAACATTTAATTACAGGAAAATTTTGTAAAGGATGCTGGGTCTTTACAATTTTACACAATATACATATATACATATATATATATATATATATATATATATATATATATATAAAGGACGTATAGAGGGGCTCACAGTAACCCTAGGCTTCATTTGAATTTTTTTCCTATCTGTCTTCGATATGGAGTTATCGGCCTTCAAAGTCTGAAGTTAAAAATTGAATTTCAATGATAATTTTTAAACCGCTTAGGTTAAACACCCTAACTACCTCATAGAAAGGCATTTTTGACACTTAACTCCAGTTATCCGTATTCAATGTACCTTTATTGTAAGGGTAAAGCCAAAATTAAGATCCTAAATTAACACAATTTTTGACAGTATTGACAATTTTGGAATTTTACTATAGTACTCTCATTCCCCTATCATTTAGCAACAAAAAAGGTACTATTGTGCGAAATCGATATCTCTTACCGTTTTCGAGAAAAATGCATTTTAGTGAATCCATGCAAATTGCGAATTAAGTCAAACAATAAAATGTACTATCATTCTGCTAAGTTCATTAGAATTTTAAAATGATTACGAAACGAAAAAATATTGAAATAGTAAACTGCTTCTTCTGAACACTTGCATTTTGGGTTAGGTATACTTATTGCAAACTTGCACTAAAGCGGCTAACTAATATCTTCAACATTATTATAAACATCACAATAAAAGGAAAGCAACAAGAAATAACTGGGATTGCACTAAATGTCTAAGAAAGTTGTTCAATATGAGCACCTCGTTTCATTACACATTTTCTAAAGTTACTTAAGGTATGCTGCTGTACTCGAAACAGCATGTTTGGATCATTTCTAATAACGTTACATTCTATTAATACCCTGCCTAAAAGTTCTTCTCTGCTATTAATAGGAGTTGAATGTACCAAACATTGCAGGTGGCCCCACAAAAGAAATCTAAAGGATTAAGGTTGGGAGACCGAGGTGGGCATGAGACGGGACTGCCTCGGCCTATCCATTGATCTGGAAATGCGTTATTTAGATATTCTCTCGCATTTCTACTAAAGTGGGGGAGGGGGGCGCACCATCATGCATAAACCACATGCCGTGTCTAGTGTTCAACTGCACATCTTCCAGGAACAAGTTTAGACGTTCTTCCAAACAATTGCGATATTTTGCTCCTGTTAACGTTCCATTAATTACATACGGGCCTACTAAGTTGGTATTGATTATTACCATCCACACGTTGATTAAAAATCTGTTTTGATGTTTTGTTTGTATGATGGCGTGTGGATTCTCATCGCTCCAGACATGCATATTGTGAGAATTAATAATTCCATCCCGTGTGAATCCGGGTTCATCAGTAAAAAGTACTTTGCTAATCAATTCAGGTGTTTATTCTTGTTTTTCCAAAAACTACCTCGAAAATGCTACGCGAGGAAGGTAATCCGTTTCAGACATTGCGTGCACTTTGTGCAAATGATACGGATATAATAATTGCTCTCGCAGGATGTTGTGAACTGTAGATTTTGAAATATTCGTTCCCATAGTAATACGTCTAATGATTTTTGTAGGATCTGCTTCCACCATTTACAGTACCCCTTCCTTAGCACGAAATTTTCGCACTTGCCTAGGCCTTCTATTATTGTGCTTGGTTTTAAATGATCCTGCGAAGTACATTTTAAAGTAAGGGAGATTTAGTTGTGATAGAGCTTAATTTCATCAAGTACCTGTTTCTCGTAAGTTCTTATGAAGTCTTATAAAAGTTCTACGATTTGGGAGCCTCCTATTAGGAAATGGATTGGCATAAAGTCGAACTGCTAAAGAAGCATTTCCTTCTGACAAACCATACATTAAACGCATGTCTGCACACTCCTCATTAGTAAATGCCTCCATATCTCTGCTACAGTTTTAGCGGTATTGACTTTTTTCAGCATTTATTAACCGATTTACATCAACACTCAACAATGACAGTCATTTCCATAAAAACAGAGAAACGTCAGTTACAAAATATTTACAGATTGTTTTTTTATTTAGAATTTAAGTTTTAAATAAAATACTATTTTCGAAACCGTTCGAAACTTAATTTTGACTTTACCTGTACAATAAAGGTACAATGAATTCCAGTTGAGAACCAAAAAATGCCTTTCTCTTTTTGTCGACTTATACAAGTACTACAGCACAAGGACAAAGTCTAAACTCTAAATTAACTTATTAATTATGTTGTTCGAAATTTATAGGAGCAGATAGGAAAACTTTAACAAGTGACTGTGCGACTTGGTCTCATTTAAAACAAGCTCTTTTGAATAGATTTGGAGATCAATGTAGCGAACCAATATTAGAAAATCACTAGTGAGATGTTTTCAAAAATTTAATGAAAATTACGAAAGTTATTATGAAAGAATTAGACCAAAAGTACAAAAAATCCTAAATTATGGTAATATTAGTGAGCAAGATCAAAATATTTAAAAAAATAAGGTTTTGCATTATAAAAATTAGGCTGAAGGTACCTTTTGTGCAGCTTTACTTAAACCCTGTACATCCGTAATTTCCATGAAAACTTTTGTCTCTTTAGAACAATACCTTACTCACCTTAGGAATTATGACCATATGAGGAATGAACAGTCAGATACAAAACCTTCAGATAAAAACCTCTCAAAATCAAAACTCTTCAGTTCAAAGTCCTACGACCTTTCCAAAATTTCCCAAGAGGAAAAATTAAAAAAAATTATCCCAACAATTCCCAAACATTTGGAGGGATAAACCAAAACAAGAATGCTATATATGAAAACGCAATCCTGCGTCTATAACTATGCGAAATACATCTAATAATAATCGTCCACACCATGAATTTCAAAACCATTTTAAGCCAACAGGACTCAGAAATTTCGGTTCAGCCGAACTCCAAGAAGAAGGAAATTATGACCATTATTATAATAATGAAGACTACTATAAATTTCAATACAACGACTACTTTTGCGAAGGGAACGTAGAAGACAAACGAAACACACGACGACTCTAACGGAAATGTTCAAAATTTTCAATTACAGGCCTCGGAACAAATTTAGATCTAAATGCAATAATCACAAACAAATCTAGTTTACCCTTTATAACCCTTTATAATCCCAATTTTTAGTCTTAAAGTTCTAATAGACTCCGGAGCTTCTCACTCCAAAATAAATCCAAAAATTTCAAATACTTATTTGAAAAATTTTTTTTAAACCAGTTACAGTCAAAAGTATTCATCACACAGTGACAAACGCCTCGAAAATCTTTTACCTCTTATGACAAGAATTTTGTGTAAAAGATAATATTAATTTTTTCGTCTTTTGATGACATGGCCGTTTTGATGCCTTGCTGGACACCAAAGGAGATGTTGAAACAAATTTCACAAAATTATTCTTTAACAATTTTAATAGATATCACTACTGACGAAGATAACTGTAAGTGTTACCGAAAGGTTTATATTGTGTTACATTAATACACAAATAACCCATTAAAAATCCAAAAAAGATAAGTATATTAGCGTTTGACCAAGTTTGGCATAAGTGTTTATTTGCCAAACTCACTTCCTTTGGGCTAAATGATACGCTTATTAACTGGTTTTCTAGTTTCCTTGATAAAAGACGACTACGTGTCGTAGTTGATGGCTGTTTTTTAAAAGGACCATTAACGCGCGCGTGCCAAAAGGATCAATCATGGCGCATACACTTTTTCTGCTATACATAAATGACCTTATCTCTTCAACAACTAGTCCAATCCACTGCTTTGCTGGACGACAGCACTCTTCATTGTAGTTCATCTCAGTCCACTCATAATGGTAGGCTACCTTCTATATCTCAAGACATTACAGCTGAAATGGCAAATTAAATCAACAAAGACATTCAATGTATTCTCGAATGGAAAAGCAATAATCTAGTTAAATGTAATACTAGTGAAGCTCAGTATTGCCTTGTGCCCGCCAAAGAGATCGATCACTTTCTGTCGTAAGTATGAATGGCTCAGATCTTAAGCTTTCAGACTCTATTGCTCTGTTGGGAATAACTCCATCTTCAAATCTATCATACATTGAACATCTTCTGTCAACTAACGGAACAAATGGAACACGCCACAGCCTGGCGAGAGCAATTTCAGTTGCATTTTCTGAGAACTTCGATTTATAAATGATTTATAAATTGAACTTTCAATGCTAATGGATCATTTAAAATTAATTTCTACATCATCTGAATTACCTGGGTTTGATTCTAATCATCCCTTCAGGATTTTACATCTCTCTAAATCAAGATTACTACCAGCAAGTAATATACTTGCATTTGTTCTGTACATCCCGATCATAAAACCAACGCAATACCAAATAAAAAAGGTTCATCATATTCTTAATCCACACAAACAAGTATTATTACCACCAAGACAATATTACCTGGAAAGCGTCAATGAAGATTTATGGACTGGCGATAATTTTCGGCAGTTAAATGACCTATTAGTGTGTGTAAATAAATCGAGGGCCACACTTTTTCTTACACTAATGCATTTCTAGTATCATAAGCATTAATGTTGAGTAATACAACCCAACTTAAAGTGTAAATTAAAACATCTAGACCGCCCACACCAGTTGAAATTCATCTTGCTCACATTTCTGTAACTTTTAGTCTTAATTGTAATTATTGGTATATGTATATCATAATTTTTATTTAGAGGTAAGATCAAAACATTTATAAAGAAATCCAAACTTACACAATCCCAAGTACAAAACGAGGTCGTTTTATTCAAAGGAACTAAGTCAACAGTATTAATTGCTTACCTCATACTAAGAATTGTTATTCAAAAACGTCAACAATAGATTATTTAATATCTACCGATCTGATCTGTAACTATTTTACATTTGAAATGTTTAGTACATATAATATATATATATATATATATATATATATATATATATATATATATATATATATATATAGTACTAAACATTTCAAAATGTAAAATAGTTACAGGTTTACGGAAACCGCTTCGACTTGTACATAACTAATCTCGGTGTCACGTTTGGGAAGCAGACGTAGCTTTTGTTGACATATAGAAATTGCAAAATGTTTAATGACACCACTGCTATAAAGTTGCTAAATTGCCGTGCCAAGCTAGAACATTGAGCAGTCATATGACATCTATATTACAATAGAAGAAGTAAAGAAGGTATGCAAAGGTAGGTAAAAAATCGTTCATTATAAGTAAATATAATAGGCGAAATATTTTTCCGCCTACTCCTTCATGGAATGGCGTGATGGGCATATATGTCAGGTAGTTAGGGACTTTGAAGCGTGTAGACAGTAATGTTATTGTACTGCGAAATATATATTAGATGCTATAAATGACATAATCGTATAACCTTTTTCAATAAGGAGCATTTGAATAACCTCTTCGCAATTTTGGCAACGGCAACACTGGGATTCCAATCAATTGCACGTAAAACATGTTGGTTTACAGCAAATATTCGTTAAAGGGAAAATCCACCAATATTGACTGTATTAAAATTCTTAATCGAAGAAAACTGGTTAATGACCTTTTATGAGCAAAACTGCTGCAATATGTTTGGATTGATTATTGAAAGCTGTAATGTACAATGAACGTTACACTAAGAACATTCTAACATAAGAAATACTATAGAATAAATAAAAGTATAGCATAAGCGCCACTTAATTGTGATGCACTTTAATATACAGTATAATAAATAAAAAAACAGAAGAAGCTGTATCTTGCGTAATTTGATTTTTCATACTGCTCTACATTCATTCTTTTCTTGTGAAATTTGTATAAGTATACACATTTTGCCTCATGTAAAACCATATGTAGCGCAATTATATATAATTCATATTGGTTACTCTTTATACTGGGATAAATAAATTTTTATCTAACTTATATGTACGTTTATTTCCTCATTTCTGCACTGAAAATTTCCCTATCCAGAGCTGAGATAAATCTGGAACATTTGTTTAAGACAATGGCTTGGGTACCGTGTGGGTCAGTCGTCTTATTGAGATTAAGTCTACTGATGACCGATTCTAGGAGATTGTACAGAAAGTGAATCAGTTTCATAGCATATGAAGCAAGCTAACTAGTGGTATATCTTTTCCAGAATAATTACGACAGAGTTTGACGCAAATAAATCCAGAAAAGGATTGGCTTTGTCTACATAATCAAATCCGTGAAAGTATGTCATGTGGGGAAATGAAAGTGTACCAAAGCGTTTATTGATGGCTTTAGCTAAAGATCAACATTGAGGACTGCCCAAAGGAGATGTAACTAGATCATTGCATTTTCGTCATTCATACCACTTTTTAATAACACTTCTGCAGTGATGAGGTCGGCTTAATACAATATTCACGGCATGGAAATGTTGCAAATAAATTGCGTAAACCACTCCATTTAGCTGACTTCATACACCACAAGGTTCTATCAGTGTTGCGAACAACAGATGAATTAGGAACAGTAGAGGTTATTTCTTTAGACAATGGTCAGATGGGCCTAGTGGTGAAAGAACTGAAGCGAGTTCGATGTAAGAAAGAGATCTAGAAAATGTTAAGTATGGTTAGGGTTATTACAGATTCTTGAGTATTTAGGAATAATTTCCGTGAGATCACATGAAGTAGCAAACGTTTCTGGAGCCAATTATAGTTATAAACAGTGAAATCTCCCAAAACTGAAATATCTCATGGTGGAAGCTGAGACAGAACGCACTCAATTTCAAACTAAGGCAATCGAAGAAGTCTTGAAAGTTACGGTCATTAGGACGCCTATAATTGCAAAAGTAAAATTTAGGACCAGAATATTTAAACCAGATCACGTCGAATTTTTATTCTCCAAAGAAGAAATAGTCGTGCAAGCGATATTGTTCTTGTATCGAAAGTTAGAGTGAAGAGTCGGAGCTTTCAAAGAAACAGAATGTCAGGTTGTAATTGATCGAAGGTAAGTACTTTCGATGATCGAGATTTCTTGGGCACTGCCGTACCGGACATCCGAACGGGACAGGATTTTACGTCCGACGTTTGTTACCCTAGAAACCACAATCGTCGCTTTTTTTTAATTTTGTACTTTCAATCCGATAAAAAGACAGTGAGGGTAAGAGCAAGAACACGATGAGAATAGATTAAGGATAAAGAAAAGAGTAACCGGCTGTCCTTACCGAGCTCAGAAAATCGGAGACCCATTACGAAGGAGCCGACGTTGAGGGTGGAAGTATCTCCCCAACTGGCATGGGGTATACATGCCTCCTACCCTGAATGACCACAACGTTGGTATTATAAGTGTACAGAAAATAGTACAGAATAGTCCTAAAGTAATTTCATTTATAAGAATTATGTGTAATTAAAGGAAATGTAAATTTAGCTTACATTGTACACATAGAAAAAGGAATACACAGTAAACCTTATTCAATATAAACAGCGCTCTGGATTATATCCCCATTATCTTGGATGGTTTAATTAAAAACTAAACAGAAAACTCCATGCATGTGTTTAAATTCAACCACATTTTTGGAAAAGTCCCTTATAGAAATTAAATTCTAACACTTCAGTTATCTGTCTGTACATTTTTATGAAATTTATATAATTATGCCAGTAAGTTGATTGCAATGAAGAAATAAGCAATGATAAGTTAAATAATTATTTATACCACACAATGTAGAAAATTACTACAATTTAATTAGAATAGGAATGACATACAAGAGTCAATGGCGTAACGTAGGGGTTCCACTTAGGGTAAAATTAGTACGTATATCTGCACAAACTTCACTAAAAAATTGTAAACGTGGAAAAAATACACGAAATCAAATTACGTACGTCATATGTTGGAGCATTTAATATTTTTTTTTCTATTTTGCGTGTTTAATATGTACATTATGACACTCAAACGGGTGTTTTAATGTTTGACTTTAAAGTTTAGTAACCTAACATTTTTTTTCTTGATGTTAGTATGTAAACTAATGATAATAGTTTTAATACCCTATATTTGTATCGAACTCGAACAAACAAATACCACTGTTGCCAACCTACATTCAAAATTATGAAATAAGGTGACAAATGGAATTTACATTTTTTCAAAATTTTCAACACAAATACGCAAAATAGAAAAAATAGTATAAGAAACTCGTTTCATAAGACGCTTTATCGCATTCATCTATTAGAAAATTCCACGCTGCACGGGCCGTTTTCTAAACTTGGACTCATGCGATAAAAACGCGTCTTACGAAACTTGTTTCTTAATATACTATAAATTGTTTCATTTGATCACATGTACATGAGCTGACGATTTGTGTTACTAATTAGATAATTAGCTGTGTCCTACATACAGCTACAATTTTTTATTGTCAATTGTTATTATAAGTGAGTAAATCACTTATCACATTCTTGTAATACTTTATTAGATATTTAGCCTTTTTACAGCACTTTAATAAGTATGTTTGCCATCTTTATAATAGTCTAATGTAAGTAATAAATATTCTGAGCATTCAGGCAGAATCGTTAGGTTGGCAATATTGCTAGACCAAAAGACTCCGGGAATTTGTATTGTAAACGATGCACGCCTTCCTATTCCGATGCATTGAAAATGCCAATGAATCGAAAGGAAGTCGTGCTTGAAAATCATCATGAAAGCCTCAGAGAGATAGCTGATTAGCGCAACATCGCGTATGGATCGGAACAGCACATAGTGGACGTTTGGACATGAAAAGCCTTACTCATAGGTAATAAAGTATCCTAGAATATTGAAACTCATAATTATTGGTGTCGAAGCAAGAGTTAGCACATATGATGTCAAAACTATCCAACCATTATCTGCGTGGCGCTATCAAAATGAGCCAAAATCGTAGTAAACTCATCAAATTCGATCAAAATTCAATATTATGCTCACATATTTTCTTTGAATATCGAGGCGTTGAATATGTACAGACGATACAGTCAATAAGTAGTATTACCTTACCTTAACCAGGCATTTGAGATACTATGCGGAGAAGACAACCGGAATTATGAAAAAACAACTATTGGATTCTGTACCACGACAAGGCTCCCTCTCTCATGGCACGCATTGCGGCCAACTATTTGACCAAACACGCAATAAATACCATCCAACAAGCATCATTTTCTCCGCGCATGCACCCTGAGGCATTTTCCTGTTCTCAATACTCAGATTACGGCTTCGTGGAAAGAGATTTTCGAGCATAGATAGAATAAAGAAATGCGACGAAAGAATTGAAACCCGTCCCTTGATAGGATTAGGAAAAGTGTACGGATGAATGGGTTAAGCGGATTGCTTATGTGCAATTCTTCAGACGGACGCTATTTTGAAGGCGATGAAATAACTGTAGCCGAAAATTAACAAAATATCTGTTTTGTTTGCCAATTTCCGGAGATTTTGATCATACTGATCTAATGTGTAGTTTTAAGTAAGTTTTTCATTGGCCGAAAGTATTGTATAATGTTAAGTTTAGCATAACGTAGTCAAATTAATCGATTAGTTGTAAAAAACCTTCATTTTATACCCTTGTGAGGAACTAAACCAAGAAAACATTACTTGCTTAATTATTTAATAAAATACTCGCTTGATAATATACCCGCAAAATCATGTACACTAAAAACAGTACATGTGAGGCCCAACAAAATTAATTGGCCCGTCTTCTACTTCTAGCGTAAAATTTAGAGTCGGTAACATTAGTAAATTTTACCCTAATATATCTTCTTCGTACGTAATATAAATAACAATTGTGAAATGGATATTCATAGCTTAGAAGTTCCAGGATAATGACAAGCAATGTTATAGCCTGAATAACGATTAGGAATGAAACAACCATTCATTATATATGATACGTACAGTTTATTAAAATTTGGAGCATGTGGCAAAGCAATTTAGAGAAATAGCAGGACAAATTCAACAGTTCAAAATACGTAAAGATTATTATTAAGCACAAATGCAGCATCCACTTTTAATGCATACACGATGTCACGTAACAAATTTAAGTGATCAAATTTAATTTAAAGGATATGACAAAATTTAATTAATATATTCCAAAAACAGTACATAGACCGATACAGATGTTAAACGTTATGTAATTGTATTTTTTTTTGGAATGACTCGCATTTTAGTAAAATTATTGCTAAAATAACTAACAAAGACGGTTTGAGAAAAAAATTATGTTTCAAATTTAAAATATTCGGAAATGAAATTCCTACAAGCCTGTTGGTACATCGACTGTATAACTATTTTCTAACTAGCTGTAGTCGCTTCAGTTAGGATCAAAATTAATAACACTGGACGGAAGTAACTATAACTATACCCTGTTCCATCATATTTTACATTAGAGCAGACCATGATATTCTTTTTCTGTAGTGGTATCCCCATTTGTCAAAATGACAACGCCGGACTGTCAAAAGTAATCGTGCTGTGTTGGCAACTTCAGTAACGCATATGATGATTAAGCTTCATATTGAATTAATAATAGTTTGTTGAGAGAATGCCAAAAGTCATCACAAATAGTATAAAGTTGCAAATTTTAGGGTGTTATAAGCACCATAAAAATAGTGCAATGGGGAAAAGTAATGGGAAACTTATCGTAATGGTGTCCGATATATTTTAAGTACGTATTATTATTACTATTGTTATTATTATTATTAACTCTGGAGTGGTCCTTTTGAAATCCCTGCACTGCGAACATAGGTCTATTATGCCCCTAGGACTAATCCACCCCTCCACAAGTACTGTTTCATTCATGAAGTCCAGGATCTTCGAAGGGAGCATTATCTTTACCTCTATTTGTGTAATCCTTTCCTTTCCGAGAAGTTTTCTGACCGTGAAAGCTTAAGAATGACAGACGACATAGTGAGGTGTTTAGTCAGCTTCAACACAACCTCTACATAACGGGCTGCCTGTCAGTCCCATTTCGTGCATATGCTTGTTCGTGCGACAGTGTCCGGTGACAGTTCCCGTCGCAAGCTTTATACTCACTCTACCTAAATTTAGGATAGACTAGGTAAGTTTATTGTTCGGTTTCCCCAGGAAGATTTTTGAGTGTATCTATCCCGCGGTTTCCTTCCAGTAACGGCAGTGATCTCAAGAGAGTTCTGTACCTATCTCGGCTTTAACTGTGGTATAAGAAATGCCACAGGCCGTTTGTGGCCCTATGAAGGGCGCTTCCCTTGCTGTTCTACCAAGCTGTTTCGCCACCTCGTTGCCTGCAATACTTCCATGCCCGCACTAGTGTCACCACGCTGGCCTCACTCAGAGTGTTTAGAATAGAGCTGAATACCAATGAGTGTAGTGCTGAAATGGCCGCTTCGTTGTCGGTTATCACAATAATTTTCATTTTGGAAAGTTTTCCATTCAATAGCTGATCGAAATAAGCCATCATCGCATTGATCTCGGTTTGAAACACGGTCGTTTTATGCCACAGGCTTCCAGAAATTCTGTGACATGGTCCGTTGCTACCTTGTATTCCGAAGCCAGTAACATAACTGCTTTGAGAACCGTCTTCCTTCCAAATCCTTATGTGTGGGAATTTTGGTCTCAAACAGTTTCTTATACGAGACTGTTTTTGTTATTCTCTCAGCCGTCATACTGAGGATGTCCCAATTCTAGAAGACTTACATCCTGCAAGGGTATTAAGTCTATATGCCTCTCAACGTATCAGCCTTAATTAAAAGCCGTAAAGGCGGCGAGTTCGAGACGGTCTCCCTCTCCCTCTCCCTCTCCCTCTCCCTCTCCCTCTCCTCTCCCTCTCCCTCTCCCTCTCCCTCTCCTCTCCCTCTCCCTCTCCTCTCCTCTCCCTCTCCCTCTCCCTCCCCTCCTCTCCCTCTCCCTCTCCTCTCCCTCTCCCTCCCTCTCCTCCCCTCTCCCTCTCCTCTCCTCTCCCTCCCTCCCTCTCCCTCTCCCTCTCCCTCTCCCTCTCCCTCTCCCTCTCCCTCTCCTCTCCCTCTCCCTCTCCCTCTCCCTCTCCCTCTCCCTCTCCTCTCCCTCTCCCTCTCCCTCCTCTCCTCTCCCTCCTCCCTCTCCCTCTCCTCTCCCTCTCCCTCTCCCTCTCCTCTCCTCTCCCTCTCCCTCTCCCTCTCCCTCTCCCTCTCCCTCTCCCTCTCCCTCCCTCTCCCTCTCCCTCTCCCTCCTCTCCTCTCCTCCCCTCTCCCTCTCCTCTCCCTCTCCCTCTCCCTCCTCCCTCTCCCTCTCCCTCTCCCTCTCCCTCTCCCTCTCCCTCTCCTCTCCCTCCCTCTCCCTCTCCCTCTCCTCTCCCTCTCCTCTCCTCTCCCTCTCCCTCTCCCTCTCCCTCCTCCCTCTCCCTCTCCCTCTCCCTCTCCTCTCCCTCTCCCTCTCCTCTCCCTCTCCCTCTCCCTCTCTCCCTCTCCCTCTCCCTCTCCCTCTCCCTCTCCTCTCCCTCTCCCTCTCCTCTCCCTCCCTCTCCCTCTCCCTCTCCCTCTCCCTCTCCTCTCCCTCTCCCTCTCCCTCTCCCTCTCCCCTCCTCCCTCTCCCTCTCCCTCTCCTCCCTCTCCCTCTCCCTCTCCCTCTCCCTCTCCTCTCCCTCTCCCTCTCCCTCTCCCTCTCCTCTCCCTCTCCCTCTCCCTCTCCCTCTCCTCTCCCTCTCCCTCTCCCTCTCCTCTCCCTCTCCCCTCCTCCCTCTCCCTCTCCCTCTCCCCTCTCCCTCTCCCTCTCCCTCTCCCTCTCCCTCTCCTCCTCCCTCCCTCTCCCTCTCCCTCTCCCTCTCCTCTCCCTCCCTCTCCCTCTCCCTCTCCCTCTCCCTCTCCCTCTCCCTCTCCCTCTCCCTCTCCCTCTCCCTCTCCCTCTCCCTCTCCTCCTCCTCTCCCTCTCCCTCTCCCTCTCCCTCTCCCTCTCCTCTCCCTCTCCCCTCTCTCCCTCTCCCTCCTCTCCCTCTCCCTCTCCCTCTCCCTCCCTCTCCCTCTCCCTCTCCCTCTCCCTCTCCCTCTCCTCTCCCTCTCCCTCTCCTCTCTCCTCTCCCTCTCTCCTCTCCCTCTCCCTCTCCCTCTCCCTCTCCCTCTCCCTCTCCCTCTCCTCTCCCTCTCCCTCTCCCTCTCCCTCTCCCTCTCCTCTCCCTCCTCTCCTCTCCCTCTCCCTCTCCCTCCTCTCCTCTCCTCTCCTCTCCCTCTCCCTCTCCCTCTCCCTCTCCCTCTCCCTCTCCCTCTCCCTCTCCCTCTCCTCCCTCTCCTCTCCCTCTCCCTCTCCTCTCCTCTCCCTCTCCCTCTCCCTCTCCCTCTCCCTCCTCTCTCCCTCTCCTCTCCCTCTCCCTCTCCCTCTCCCTCTCCCTCTCCTCTCCCTCTCCCTCTCCCTCTCCCTCTCCCTCTCCCTCTCCCTCCTCCTCCCTCTCCCTCTCCCTCTCCCTCTCCCTCTCCCTCTCCCTCTCCCTCTCCTCTCCCTCTCCCTCTCCCTCTCCCTCTCCCTCTCCCTCTCCTCTCCCTCTCCCTCTCCCTCTCCTCTCCCTCTCCCTCTCCTCTCCTCTCCCTCTCCCTCTCCCTCTCCCTCTTCCTCTCCCTCCCCCCTACCTCTACCTCTCCCCCTGTGCGTGCTCATGCGTATTTAGTGTTTATTTCATTTTTCCTGGGGCTGATTAGGTTTTGGCCAGATTCAGCGGTGGAGAAAAGAGTTATTAGGTCGATTAATTAAGTGCTATGCAATTTTTTTATATGTTATATGGTTTGACGACAAGAAATCCCGAACTTAAAATTTAATCTTTTACGACCAACCTTATAGGAAAATGTGTAACCGAATTTTTAAAGAAAATTTAATTTTGTATATTTCTTATTTATAGTTTCTTAATACAAAGCTAAATAAGTTGCTTGAACTGTATTATCGGTATCTCTATAGAAACGGACTGTTTATTTTTAAGTTAGTTGTCAATTGCCGTTATGTACGTATTAAAAAAGAGATTGCGTAATTATCTCAAAAAAAAATTACTATTAAAGTTTTTCCACTTTGTAGATGGTGTGCTGTAGTAATAATAATAAATTATTCCATACCTACTTATCGCAAACTTTTTTAGATAGTATCCGTACGTTTTCACAACTTGTTAACAATGATGCAATACTCTATTCTAACCGTACGACAACTTGCGAATCTACGATGGTATTGGAAAGTCAAGGGACCTTCCATACGTACTAATCCGATGATAAGAAGAAATATATCCTTATATATAGGTATAATTACACATAATTACAAATACAATAGTTATGTGAGCCTTCTATTTTATATTGGAAAATAAAAATTAATTTTAAAACGTTATCGCGTCGTTAAATAATCTAAATAGTTTTGCTCACTCATCTCTTGAGGGGAACACTTGTATTTATTCCATTCATTATAGGAACCAGGATTGGTTACAATTTTTGCGCTAAATTTGAATTCAATCTATTACAAAATTATGATCATCGCCAAAAATCTACAATTCGTCAATAGCTTTGATTCTATTTGTTACACGATTAAACTAGCTGTCGTGAAGGTTTACCAAAGTAAGCGCACTGCCAAGCTAACTGCAATGAGGATGGGCGGGTTCGATATAAGACTGAATGACTGAAATGTAAATTCAAATACCTTACACTTACCATAAAACAACAAATAACCACATTCAATCCCAGAAAATAGTCTTTAAGCGCCACCAAAATCCGATGTTCCTCTGAAATATGTCGTCCTATGCAAGTTCTTAAATTGTTGATAAAATGCTAGATAATAGTGATGGACACTTATTGTCCGTAAGGGCTAATTAAAATTTACAGTACTAGCACTGATGATATGACAGGTCAATCTAGCCTCCCATAAGTTGCAGTCCGAGGTAAGGCGGGGTTAAACTTCTAAAATTAATCCTTGCGAGGGTGCAATCTCGATCTTCTGCTTTGCTGATGCTACATAAACACTTCGCTTGTATGTATTATTTGTCGCAAAATATTTTTAACTTCATTTGATAACTAGATTCTTAATTACCTATAAACTTGATCGATTTATTGTCAGTAATACACCTACATATATTTACATCGGTATTACTGATCTTCAGCACTGTTAACTTCAATTTACAATGAGTAAGACTTTCATTTAGTTATATAAAGGATGACTTTAAGGTTTCCCTTCTGACGTGTAGGTTTTACACACAATACTTTTCTTCATACATCGATTGCTGTTTTGTTTAACAACTTTAGTTAATTTTTGGAAAAGTTTATTACAATGTTCATCTCACATTAATTATTATACTTGTAACCGACTTAAATATTTTATACCCAACAATGTGTTGTACCAGTAACAACTAATACATAACTGCGCAGTGACTGCTTACAAAATAGATTAGCACTGGTCTTTATGCCACTCACGTGCGCGACTGCTTCATCTAGGGGTTAGCTAATCAAGTCTTCTCTACCTTCCCACTCTTTCTCTTGAATCTAACGTCCATCTTGCCGTACTTTATCAAAATCTATTTCACCAAGACGAACTAGTCACTCATATGGGATCTTCATATCACGTGTCTTCGCCGGAGCAATATCTAAAGAAAGAAGGTTCGTTGGAATTACCGTAACTGATACTTTAGAATCTTCGCCATCTTGAATCTTTTACAAAAATCGTAATAACTCTTAAAAATTTCGAAATTCATCACTCATAATCACTACACACAACACTGAACTAAATTCAACTCCTTATAAAAGTCTCACATATGCACAAACTTTTCTTCCGCAAATCGCAGTAAATTTCCGCATCATTTGTCCTTAATTCTTGCATAAAATTTGCCATTGTGAAATCCTAACGCATTTAAACGAGTAAAGTACATACATATTCTTCCTCTGTACTCTAATGTAATATCAGCACATTATTAATTTACTCATGCTATTCATTCATAGAAATTCTAACCTGCATTACTGAAAATAGAGTAGCTACATACAATGCACAATCGTCTCAATAGGAATTTTACTAAAACAATATTCCTCATTCAAATTTAATTCTTGCAACTCATAATTTTTTATACCACATTTAAATTTACATCAAACTTATATTATGTACACAAAGTTCATAGTTTATCAAAAAACTTATGCACAACACAACAATAAATATGCCCTGTGCGTCAAAATAGTCTCACATGCTTATTTAGGTTTCAATAAATTGATATTTTAACATTGACAATTCTGTGACTATAACAGCTTATTTAATAAAATTTTAAATTGTAATATGAACGAGAATTTACGCTGTCTTGAAATGAAATCATGTTAAGTGTTAACTAAACTTTAACTGATGACTGTCCAGTTTACAAGAGAATTCAATCTTCATGCTTTTATACAAAAACGCAAACTCAAAAGAAAATATACGAATATTCCATATGCTACTTAAAATACACAGCAGCACGGGTGCACAAAATCCTCCAATTTTTCATTTAAAAATAAATTCCTGATGCAATAACGTGTTTATACTCGAATAACATGCTAAATATCAGTATACGGTATTTTCACCTGTTAGCGGTCTAATACGGAATGAATCCAATATCCTATTAAAGCACCTCATCACACACCCACGCGTCGCACGTACACTCACATGCAGGTAATAGCTCACGCGCACGTGCATGCACATATGCACACGCACACGCACACATGACCGATCTAGCCAAACAAACATTGTAAAAGGAGATGATATGTCGATTTAACGATAGTGAACATAATAATGTAAATTTCACCTTTTTTACCTGCATATGTGTACGTAGTTTGTAAAGTAAAGGTTACACATTAACTTTTTTGTCAATGCCATCTACGAATAAAACTCTGTAAACCTACACATTCGCTGTTTTGCTTTAAGCTTCTCTAATCAAGTATTTTAAAACCTATGGCTTAGTATCAACTAAACTGCTCATTCATTGTTTTGGTATTGCGTCAACGATATGATAACAAGATAAATGGTTAATAAAAGTCTACATTCTGATGATTACTCTTAGTCTTCAATTTGTAATTAATTCTTTTTTTATGTTTAATTTAACTTCGGTAAAAATAAGAACTGAAACAGAATAAAAGTTCTGTCTCAAAATCTGTAATACGTTTGGAACCCATGATTCGATCCAAAAAATTTGGATAGCCTTATAAAGTACACGGTCCTTTAGTGTAGCGGAAAATTTTGAAGTACCCGGTTTTTTCAGAAAATGTTTATTATCAAAAGTTTTTTTTACAGGTTTGAGTACAGGAAATTATGCCACTTTATATCTTAAATATAATTCCGTTCAAATGGGAACCATGTCTTTCTAAACACCCTTCTAACTTAGATTGATAATTTTCGGTTATTCGACGGAGCAGGACAGGCTGGATTCGCTCAATTCCTTGTTTGGTGTTCGATGCTAATTCTGATTAGGTTTGTAGTCTGTTACTCTATACCCCGCTTTTCAGAAATCCGCAAAGAAATCGCATGCCGAAAGATCAAGACATTTTGCGGCCAAACGTTTTTTTTTCCAAAAGTCAATGTTTCTATGACTTGATTATTGTTTGAAAGTTACTGCCATTTAAACAGAAACATGGAGAAGTGGTCAGAGGTTCAGCATGCGTTTTGAGTAAAATTGTTTTATAAAATGGTGATTGTGACTTCGGGACAACGATTGTTTCGTAATAAAAATAATGTTCCAAGACATGGAAGTGTGCCGTCCACTCATGCAACTACACAATGGGTAAGAAAGTTTGAAGAAACTGGCTCCACATTAAACTTGAAGCAGAAAGGGGCAATAAGGTTTATAAGAAAGAAAGGAAAACATTGATAGAGTGCGAGTAGTATTACCACGTAGTCCACTGCGTTCTGCAGTGAAACATGCTTCTGCACTAAACATTATCGACACATCATTACGAGGAATTTTACATAAGGGCTTATCTTTTCACCCTTACAAAATTCAAGTCGTCCAAGAGTTGGAAGATGGTCATATGCTTGCTCGCAGGATTTTAAGCGAAGAAATATTCACCACATGTTTATGTCACATGAAGCACATTTTCATTTAAACGGATATGTAAACAAGCAGAATAGTCGCTATTGAAATGACGAAAACCGAGAAGAGGTACACCAAAAGACATTATGTGATCCGAAACTTCCAGTGTGGTGTGCAGTTTCATCATCTGGTACTATTGGGCCGTACAATTTTTCCAAGAGGATGGAGGAAACACCACAACTGTTACGGCAAACCGCTACTCACACATGATCGAAACACTTGTGACAGAAAAGTTACCTAGGTTTCCGGACATCAATTATTTTCATCAGGACGGGGCTGCAAGTCATACTGCTCGCGTGTCTATCACTGCTGCAAGGGAATTTTTCCCGGTACGGCTCATTTCCAAACATGGTGACATTTCGTTTCCCGCAAGATCCCCTGATCTTCCAACATGTGATTTTGTCCTTTGGGGATTTCTGAAGAGCAGAGTATACAGTAATAGACCACAAACCTTACCGGAATTATCAAGAAATTGAGCAGAATTGTTTGTAACACATAAATGCATACTTTCCTCTACTCAAACATGTAAAGAACAGCTTTGATAATAAACATTTTCTGAAAAAATTGGGTACTTCAAGATTTCCCGCTTCACGGGCGGACCCTGTATTTATTTCTAAACAAATACAGTGGATGATATTTTAGTCGCATTGATTATCACAAAGTTATTTGATTTTGTCTAGTATCCCTTCCATCATAAACTTAACTGTGTCTTGAAACGTTCATGTTTGCAGCGTTCCAACTAATTGTAAAATCTTCAACGATTTTGCCTTCTTTTTTGTTGTCTTCAATTGTCCTTTCACTTCAGCCCAACATCCCTCGATGGACCTTAGTTCAGGAAAATTCGGTGGGTTAGCCTCCCCAGGCACGAAAGATTCATCGTTGTCTTTGTACCACTTGGTCATAGTATAGCGGCACGAAGCTAAGTAAGGCCAAAAAAATGTAGACACCTCATGTTGCCTTGAAAAGGGTTATACTCTCATTTGTGGACATTCTGTGATGTAGATTGACCCGGAAGTCCCAAAAGACTTTCTCTTTTCCGCATAACCGCAAATGGATTACCACACAAGAAATTTTTTCGGGAATTTTGACTTCTTCTTAGTCCTTAATGTTTCCTCGCGAAAGAACAACATAAAATTTCTGGCCGTTCAACTGACCAAAATTACAGAGAGCATATGTCTGATCATCCATAATACAACAACGTTATTTTAGGAAAATTTAGTTCTCAGCCTTCATACGAGCTTCTTTGCCTCACAGCTTTTCTCAGCACGTCTATGTGTAATCGTCTGTACTTTATAGGTGTTGAAACCCATTTGGTGTACACACATCTCCGAACAACTCACCTTCTTGGCTAATTTCCGATTCGAGATGTTTGGGTTATTGTCCAGTACACAGACATTTGTTCGCCATTTTAGGGCTATGGAATCCTTGTACATTTCCAATTTCAGGCTTTCTAGAAAAGCTGAGGTCTTTTTGTAACGTTGGATTGCATTAGACACAGTTTTAGAATTCACTTTAACATCTTTCGCGATTCCTTTCAAAACACATTGTGGATTTTCATAAAAAATTTTTAAAACCAATTTTCGAACTTGATTATACTGGGTAAATATTGCAACAAACGTCGGGTGGTGAAAGTATACTTCTAAATATGAAAACATTTCCCATAAACGTACCCTTGAAGATGCGTCGTTTATTAGATACAGGTAGTTCGTTTTTTCCCTCCTAAAATATTAAAGGTACATAAATAAGATTCGGTTGTCTTATAACACATAAGGAATGACGTGTTGTGCAACGTGTGAGGTAAATTTTAACTATGTTAGAGGCGTAGATATAGGGGTCATATGAAGTATTTAACTCTGTAACTTCTACGTCACTAGCATAAAATGAATTTCAGTGGCAGTTTTTGAATACCTAAAATCTTTCACACGAAAAATGTTTACCTTGTGTAAAGCTCTAAAGTAAGTAGTTTTCGGGAAAATGGAATATTATGAGCAGATACATATCTTGTTCTCGGTATTTATTAATTGCAAATTAACAATCTAGTAGGTAAGTAGAATTCACAATATTTTAGAAGTGAATTTCAAAAACATTGTCATTATTTAAATGACAGTTTAATTTGAAATTTTCCAAATAAACATGAATGATTTTGAATATTTAGCCGATATACATCTTATTTACGGTGAAGCTAATTGCAATAGTCATGAAGCAGTGCGTTTGTATACGGAACGGTTTTCTAATCGTCAACCTCCGTACCATTCAACCTTTGAAAGAATTTATCGTCGATTAAGAGAATATGGTTCGTTGAAACGTCCTGGTGGTGCTTGCCGTCCAAGAACAATTCGCGCGGTAGCTCTTGAAGATGCAATTTTGAACCGAATTAATAATCAGCCCCATACCAGTATTCACGCATTGGCTAATTTCGTGAATGCTATCAAATCAACTGTATGGAGAGCTGTGAGTGAGGAATTACTTTACCCATATCATCCACAGAAGGTTGAAGCAATGGCTCCAGCAGATTATTCTCATCGTCTGAATTCTTCCAATTGGCATATTCAACAAAATCAAAATGAACCTACTTTTCTTCGAAGAATTTTGTTTACAGACGAGTTATGTTTTATCAAAGATGGCTATTGCAATAGTCGCAACAGCCACATTTGGGATTATGAGAATCCCCACGCTATCGCTTTAAGAAAAGATCAACACAATTTTTCCATTAATATTTGGGGTGGTATTATCGACGATACTATACTAGGGCCATATTTGCTGCCTTCAAGACTAAATGGTGATTATTATTCGCATTTTCTAAGAACAATTTTACCTGAGCACTTTGACGATTTATCTTTAAACGTTCGCCATAATATGTGATTTCAACATGATGGGGCACCTGCTACTTTTTATAGGAATGTTCGAGACCATTTGGACCAATTATTTCCAAATCAATAGATTGGTCAAATCTCAATCCTCTTGACTTCTTTTTATTGGGACGTGTTAAATGGTATATGAAATACCAGTACTAAACCAAGAATATCTTGTAGAAAGGGTGATAGCAGCCTTTGGAGCAATTAGAGATAACCCTGGTATGCTTCGAAGAGTGCACCGATCCATGATTCGTCGAGCTAATTTATGCACTGAGCAAAATGGAGCGCATTTTGAGAATCTATTGTAATAATTTTTTTTGTAATAAAAATTATTCCTCATTTTATCTTAAGTGATTATTGTTCATCAAAAAGAGTTTGACTCTTTATGTGCATCATCTTATAATATTCCAATTCCAACAACTACTTACTTTAGACCTTTTTATACAAGGTAAATATTTTTCGTGTGAAAGACTAGATATTCAAGAACTGTCACTGAAATTTATTTGGTGCCAGTGACGTAGAAGTTACAAGATTAAGTACTTTAAGTGACCCCTCTATCTACGTTTCCCACATATTTAAAGATACTTTGCACAACAAGTCATTCCATATGTGTTATAAGTCATACTCATTTATGTACCTTTAATATTTTAGGAGCAAAAAATGAAAAAAATTTTTTTCTTTAACCACCTGTATGTAATAAACGACGCATCTTCAAGGGTACGTTTATGGGAAATTTTTTCATATGTCGAGGTATACTTTCACCTCCCGACGTTTGTTGCAATGTTTACGGGACACCCTGTATAAAAAAAACCTTGCATAGTTAAATCTGACTATCAATATGAACCTAACTATCTCGTATAAAAAATTGTAATTGTATTCATCTCGCTTGAAAGTTATTAGTGTAATAGAGAGGAACGTTTTTTATGTAATTTTGGCTAATAACTAGCGTATTCCTAAATCAACATGTTTTTTCATGTGAACTTAAGCATAAAATTAGTAGGTAACTTTAATTAACAGAATGTAATTGTGAAGTAATGTCTGGTTTTTAATTAAAAAAATTGTACTGTTGTGAAGCTAAACACAAAAATGAATAATAAATGCGTATACTAATGTGAAATATTAACATTTCACCATAAAGTTCTATTTTTAAGAGTATCCTTTACCTCCTTTTCTAACTTTAAGGAAATCAATATCGCCATTTAAAGTAGCAGTTATGAACATCTTTTCTAAATTATTATTACCCTTAAACCAATATTATTACTCTCATTTGTACTAACCATCTGAATAAGTTAAATACCTGAAAGTAACGATTTTTAAAAGTTGATCATCACTTGAAATTAATTTTGTACTTCTATATCTATAATGCTATATTTTAATAATATTAGCTTTCAGCTTCAAGCCACTGAAAGCTTTTAATCAAATTAACAAGTACATTTCGACTGTATTAGATAAATAATTTAATGGATAGCTTCAACTAAGTTACCTTTAAAGTATTTACAAACCGTTGTATAATAGTTTAAGTGGTTTAGAATTTTAAATGGAAGTTCAACTTAAAATACGCATTAAGTTTATTACAATAAACATGAACTACTTACTATCAAACTTACTAGAGTATATTGCTTCGTCGACTATGTAACCGCGTTTGCCTAGAAAACTTAAGCAAGTTAACTTGTTAACTTATAACGGAAGCACAAATTAACTAGATGCAAACCAAGCAGTCGTGTTAACGTAATATTGCCTTTTAAGATGAGCAATGAAAAGACAAAGTTTTAAGCATACCGCGTTTAGTACTAGCACACTAAATAAATAACTTTATACATTTATTTAAAAATATCCGGTATGGAACACCACATGACCTTCCAACCTACAAAATGGAAATTAAAAGAAATGAAATACTTTTAATAACATCTTTTATAAGAAGCTCATAACAAAAATAGACAAAATTGTTAACGCAAAAACAATAATCTATGGCAAACAGAGGTTTAAAACTGCATGACAGACAGAGGTTAATGGACATCTAGTGTAACAACCCATTTTGAGTTGTATTTAAGTATACCGTAATTTATGTCTTCGTCCATTTAGTTGTAAATATAACAAAAATTTTAATTATTTTTGCATTATAGCTATGAGGTAGGCAACTTAATTTGCATTTTGTTGTAACTTAAGTGTATATCTTCTTAAGGGTATATACTTCTTAAAGGTTTATACTCCCACTTTAAATTATTTTTCTGCTCAATATGTTTACGCAACGCGTCATCGTTGACTTAATCTTTGCGCAAATATATTCGCACACGGCTACATCATCTGACTTCCTAAAGCGTCCATTTTCCACTTCTTGTGGTACGCTGTTAGATGTGGGAAGTTTTTTTTTTTGGGTTTCCCCCTAAATTTTGGGGAAAGTGTCATTGATTTGATGGTAAGATAAAAATTAAAACATTTGCTCTTTTCAGGCACTTTTACTTTCTTTCTTTTATTTTTACTTTGATTTACACTTATATTACAATTACTTTTCTACTTTAATTACATTTTACGTACGCATTTAATTTTACTTTGACGTACGCTTTCATTTTATAATTGCAAGTTTTGCATTCCAAATTTCAAGAAAAGGCAATAAACGCATTATTCGATTTCAAGAAGACAAATTTATAAGAAATAAAATTCCAGTTTGGGAGTGGTTGACAACATAAAACCATTGTTATTGCAATATATTGCGCAACATTGACACAAGGATAACGTCATCTTGGTTTGCATTTCTGCCTAACTTTTTATAATAACAGGGGTTCTCAAGAAGATGTTTTATATTTTGTAACAGGTATTTAATGTTTAATGATTTTTTAGTAATTTAAGGCTAAAATTTAAGACATATTTTATTTAACCCTATCATTTTAACTGTTAATAAACATAGTCTATACATTTTTTTATTTTTTAAACTTCGATAAAATTTTTATTGTAAACCTCGGTTTAGTTATTCCGAGCATTATTAAAAAATAACTTGGAGTCCGAGATCATTTTATTAGTGTTACATTGCAATTTTTTTATATTGATGTTCAGTGGAAGTAAGCTAGCAGATTTTGTGGTAATTAAGCAAATCAAAAGAATGAACCACCCTACTTTAAACTACCGACTGGGACAAAGGCATTATTTGTGGTAAATGGGTAGTATCTCCAGTTAGCTTAACGATTTGTTTTTGGAGAACATTTTTACACTCACTTTTTACACTTATGTTATTTATTATATTAATTTTACATTTTTTATATTTTATACGATTACCATCACACTCTATATTATACTAGATGCTAACTTAAATTAAAAGAAATCAAATAATTTCATTATTAATTATTTTTTGATAACTATGCCATCTCTTTTTTATACGTTCATAACGAAACAGGCAACATTGTAAAAACAAAAACAGTAATCTATGTCACAATGACGTTTAAAACTTCGTGTCAGATAGAGATTAATAGACATAAATACATGTTAATGTAAAAAAAATTTCAAAGTCGCCCGCTTCTATAAAACTATCGATAGTATAGCTTCTGCATTTTCAATCATATTTATTTAATTTTTACATTTATTACGCTTTACATTAAAAAACTTTGTAAAGAAAATTTATGTATGATTAAATATTCTCGAAAAAATACCTCTACACTTTTTTTATAAATGTAGACGTATTTATTAATCAATCGTTATTCAGATAATGAAAAAATTGGAACTAATGCTTAAATTCTACCTTAGGAATTTTTTTCCGCTAAATTATGCGTCATGTCAAAAAATTGCATAGAACATAATTAATCGATATGTTTAAGGTCTATATATATATATATATATATATATATATATATATATATATATATATATATATATATATATATATATTATTCCTTTGAAATATGCAGCTGTTTTAGGAATATTTGATAAAAACCAAAATCAACCCCTACTAAACCCCTCTTCGCCGCACGGGATTTTTTCCCAAAACTAATTATCTCTAAGTCCTATAAAAACAAGCTTAAATATAAAATTTTTAGTACGTAGGTGTTTTCATTCTTGAGTTATCGTGGATACTAAGATACATCCATACACACACACGTATGCACGCACGCACACACACGCGCACACACACACGCACACAGTCACACACACACGCACGCACACGCACACGCAGAGTTTTTATCGTCATCACGACGCATTTACTATCAAAACGCGAAATGTATTTCATTTCCAAAACCACTGTCCTAGACACCAACGAAACATTGATATAATTACGCCACATATTGTTATAGGCGTTGAAAAAATATAATAATGACTAATTACTCTTGAAACAGAAACTAACACAAATATACAAATAGATAAAAAAAAGCTCACAAAAGAAATTGATTATTCGTATAAACCCGGAATAAAATAAGATTAGTAAACTTATTCCCTTTAACAAATACTAATATAAATTATAATAGCTGTAACGTACTGGAATCCCTCTATTCAAATTAAATTAAAACGTAAGCAATAGTTAGCAAAGAACATTAAATATGTTAATTTTGAAGATGACAAAACGGCCTCATGGTAAGTTTTCGTATAAATACACCAACAGTGTAATACAGTTAATCAAATTTACACCAGGTAAGAGCGCTCAATTAACTCTGTGGCATTTCAAGTGTAACATCCTTAAATCATCACTCGAGCACCATATTGGGCACTACTTTCTGTAGTGTCACTTTCCGAACAAGTCAGCGATGTATTAAAGAGATCGGCCATCGCGAGCGACCACATTGGTAATTCTAATTGGAAATGTAATTGTAATTTATTACCACCAATAGTTGTGTTAATTTGTAAAAGAAAAACCAGCAAAAGGTATTGTAAGTTTTACTGTCAAAACATCTCTATTTACTTCTATTTGAAATTAATTTAAGTTGTGATTGGATAAATAGCTTATAAGTTCACCGCCATGACTTTTTATTTGTATAGTTAGTAAAATCTGTTTTCCACTAAACAATTTTAATTGATATTGAAATTATTAATTGTACTAATTTGATATCTGACTATATTAATGATAAATACCAAATTTGATTTGAATTTGTTTAATTTGTAAAAATATTGAACGCATGTAAGCGTGTTCTAAACACTTTGGGCTCAAAGAAAGATGTTAAAGTGTGGTGATAATTTACATTTATTTATTGCCTAAAAATCGGACATAAAAGTAATTCATTAATTGATTAAACTTGCTTTTTATCTAATTAATTGTCATACAATCTGGAATTTAATTGCTGCTTCAACTTAGGTAAATTAAGTTTGGTCTTCCTATAAATATCCAAACTTAAACAATAAATGCCTATAATTTCACGAAAAAGAAAATTCCATTTTAATTACTCTTAAACCACTATTATCACTCTCATTTGTACTAATCATCTGAATAAATTAATTACCTGAAAGTAATTTGTAAAAACTGTTGAACGCACGTAATCGTGTGCTAAACAGCTTTTGGTTAAAAGAAAGACGATAAAGTGTGGTGATAATTTGCATTTATTTATCGCTTAAAAGGCGCACTTAAAAGTAATTAATTAATTAATTGAACTTACTTTTTATCATAAAAAATATGACAAAATTCGCAATTAATTCTCATACAATCTGGAATATAATTATTAAATTAAATTAAATTATGAATACCGACCTAATTCGATTGAAAAAGAGGTTATTAAACCTTGGTTCAACAAAATTGCAATTCTTGTATTATACTTGTCAACCCTGCTATCTAAACATCATAAACTAAAAATCTAAACAAGCTTCGATGGCCAAGTTCCAAAACTGAAACTTATTTTGTTAATTATCCAATATGTGGCAGTCTTCACCTAACTGTTAATGCGCCATTGTGTCTTATACAACTTTAATTTATTCACTAATCTATCACTGGGCATCCGAGGCAGGACTTAAGATACTTTAATCACATGGTAACCGTCACACACACGCACCTGTTTTATTTAAATCATTGAAATAGAACTATTTAAAAGGCTCAAATAAATACCAAATATTTTTGGTAATGCGTGTAGAGCTTTGTACCCAAGTCTTTAATAGTTCACTAAATTGTGAAATAAATGTGCCACACTGGATTTATTAGAATATGGTAAAACACCCTACATGACCAATAACTTTTAAAATACGTTCACAATGACGTATATATATTTCAAATAATCACAATAACTTTTACGTTTAACAATAAAGACTAAACTTGCCTTCCTCATAAGTAGTAGAGAGGCACCACTTTCACTTTTTGTGAAGTCATTTGACCTTGGGGATTTCCCACGGCCTACCACGGGGCTGACCTCGATTTGACCTTGAGAAAGATGTTTATCTTCAGAAATCTGTTTACCTTAAGAAAGTTGTTTTTACCTTGAGAGGTTAACCTTGAGATAGTAACTTAGAACCTGGTTTTGCGTGGGAAATTTGAAATTGTGTTATTGGAGGTTCTTGTAAGACCAGTGTACGAGCTGATTTTGCTGGTTGTAGGCCTTCGCCCCGTTATAAAAAATTTGTATTGTATTCTAATAAGGTGGCCCTAGCCTTGTAAGACAGGACTTGTATCAGGGTCTGAGCCCTGGCCCCCTTTGAGTAAAAATTGATTTTTAGCGCCATCTAGTGGCGTACAGACTAATGAACATTTTCTGTAATAGAAGTTGATCAGGCACGTCTCCCCTTCTCTCTCGTTTATCCGTCCCTCTCTCTCTCTCTCTCTCTCTCTCTCTCTCGGCTCTTTCTCACACACAAACAAATCCATTAATTAATTAATCAATCAATCTCAAACAAATCATGCTCGATCAAATCAATCTCAATAAATAAACCAAAATCAATTAACCCTGTCGTACAGTTTGCGGAACCAGCTTACAGTTCAAACCAGAATACATTAAAGTCTAAATTAAATATTACGTGAAATAATAAATAATTTGTACCCTAATGCAATGGTGCTTTTGTATACACAGATTCTCTTTCTAACCAGTCACCACCTATACATTCGAAAAATTATGTCTGATTTATTTACATGTTCGATTACATACACACCAAATTCTTTTATAGAAACGCGTTCATTAACAGTTAAAAGGAGTGGATAGTAATATATATATATATATATATATATATATATATATATATATATATATATATATATATATATATATATATATATATATATACGCAGAGTTAAATTAAATTAATATGTTTTAAAAATATCAAATTGATATAATGGAAATAAAAGACAAAAGGTTTTACTGGTTTATTATTATATACGAATCAATAACTACAAGTTTAAAGTCTACGAATACCTACCAGCTATTGTACATCTGATTTTATGACGTCATCCTATAAAAGTAATAATATATTTAAAATTCTTTATCGACATTTTTGTTAGCAATATCAAGTGAAACATATATTAAAAATAATACGCATACCTTTAATGATAACCATATGTTAAACTGAAACATTTTTTTATACAACGTATCCACATGTAGCCTCACTAAACACGTTTTGTAGTTATGAATGGTTGGATGTAAACTGGCTACTGCTTTACCATCATTATCTAATTTAGAAAGTAATACACAAAATCTGATTAATGCAACTCGTATTTAGCATTTATATTGTACACTGTCTCAGGTTTCTTCTTTTTGCCATCATCTATAGCCACAGTTGGATGTAGCGTACTTAGCAATATGACATTTCCATTAACTTTATCCTGATATATTGACAAGGTGCTTTTATTATTTTTCATTACCGTAGTAGAATATAACTCCGCCCTTTTATTCTTAGTACAATTGGTAATTTCCTTCTTGCTCGGTTCATTGTTCCTACTAGTGTTGTGTTCTTTTTCGCCAGCATTGTTGCTAACTTTTGGCTGGTAAAAAAGTTGTCGGTAGTAACATCTCTACGCATATTTAGGAAAGGTTCCATTAATTTTAAAACAAAATATCTGGAAGGGGTTGGTTGTTAGGACGGATATCTTTTCCTAAATAAGGAAAACCATTCAGGAGATATTTAGAATTCTTATCAACAGCTAGCCAAAATTGTACACCAAATTTATCAGGCTTATTCGCCATATATTGTGTAAATCTGGATCTAGCTTTAGTGGGAAACAGTTGTTCATCTACTGTAATGTTTGCTCCTGCAACATAGCAAGTTTTACAGTTACTAATACATTTATCCCATATTTCGGACGCCAAAGCAAACTTATCACTAACTACACGTTCTTTTCGTGTTGATCGAATATCAAATCTTAAAAATCTTATGATTTCACGAAATCGATTGCGTGACACGGTCTCACGAAAAAATTTCGGTCCCCAAGTAACACACCATAAACTGTCAAGCTGTAATGTTCTTGCGCCGTAAGCACCACGAGCTAGCAATATTGCAAGAAAAGCGTCAAATTCTTGAAGAGACAATGACCATTTTGTATCATCTCCTAGTTGTTTAACTTCAATTTCAGTACATATCTGAATGTGTTTTAGCGTTGTGTTATCTATAAATAATCGAAATTCACTTAGCACAGAGTTAGAAAACACATTTCTTTTTGCAAAAGGAGTTGGTCCAGGAGTACTTCACTTAACATTTCTTTGAACTATACGGCCAATATAAGGTCCACCTGAGCACAACTTCCCATGTATAATTAGATTTGGATAATTGTTCACTCTCCTCACGTAAGTGGCATTATTTACGCTGACATTAGATTCATCAGTTTGTTTACTACTTTCGTCATCAACAGGAACAGCTTCATCACTTTCACCATCTTCGGAGTACTATTACCGCGTGTATTTAGTGTTGCTGTGTTTGTAACTCGCTTAGAATGGCAACTATCTTTCTTTGGCGACTTTAACTTATCATTATTTTTCTCTGCTTGAGAGATTATGCTTACTGTCCTTAAACTGACGTTTAGAGCAGCAGCTACACGCTACAACAATATACCCTTACAGTACAATTATTTTATATATGTTATCCAAATGTTACCTCTCGAATAGCATTTAAGGACAACAGAGACTCATTATTATCCTTTTTTGCTCGAAATAGCTAATTAATGATGCCACTAGTTTTTTGCATCGACTATCCATTTGCTTGGGCATTTTGGCAACCGAAGAATGAAGATAGAGATCTCACTTTTACAAATTGTTGACAAAAATCGATCAAGTATACCTGTCAGAATAATGTCACCCGTAACCTCAAAATATCGATGAATCGATAAATAAAAGATGGCAACAAAGCACTATTTCTGGCAAATAGGTTTACTTCGTTACTTGTTATCACAAAATATTACATTGAAAAGCGTCTAAACCCACAAAGCAAGTTTGTGTATATACATTATTTTATCTCAAAAGTATCTCAGCATATTGCACAACTTTGCTTTTGGAATAATATTTTATCTTCGTATTTATCCAACTATCAAGTACATAACATCGCAAGATCAACATAGATTTATGAGACGCCGCTCCACTACCACTAACCTAGCTTCTATGACAGAATTGATTTCTGAAATACTAGACAAGAAATAACTAGTAGATGTAATATATACGGATATATCCAAATTGTTCGACCAAATTTCCAATGATATCCTTACCGCCAAGTTAGATTACTATGGCTTTGATAAAAATCTACTGTGACTCTTCAATTCATACTGGTCGTACCCAATTTGTAATATTTAAAAACTACTTTTCAAGTTCTATCTCGGCAACATCTGGGGAACCTCAAGATTCCAATTTGGGACCATTGCTATTATTACTTTTCATCAATGACCTCTCTGATATCCTGACATACTACAAAATTTTATTTGCCGACGATCTAAAAATGTTTGTATCTACCACTTCGTTGTATGATTGTCATAAACTCCGGAATCAAGTGAATGTCTTAGACGTTTGGTGCAACACGAATCATTTAGCTCTAAACATATCTAAATGTAAAATATTGTCATACACGAGGAAACTTCAACCAGTAACATTTAACTACGCTACTAATTGTACTCCGCTAACCAGATGTACCGAAATAAAGGATTTAGGAGTGTATTTTGATCATAAGCTCACTTTTTTTCAACACATCACGAACACTTCGCGCTCTTCAATGTCTATGCTTGGTCTAATCATACGTAATTTCAAATGATTCCAACATACAACTGCTACGAAAATTTTATTTTACTCCTTAGTTGGAACCAAACTCGAATATTATAGTAATATTATACTAATTTGGTGTCATTACGTTTATCAGGAGAGACAGATAGAAAATATCCAAAGAAAATTTTTAAAATGTTTATCTTGCAAGCTTGACGGTATCTACCCCGATAGAGGTTGCAGCACTATTGTCTAGATTCAACATTCTGTCCCTTCAAAGACGAAGACTTGTTAATGGCATAACGTTTCTATTTAATCTACTGCGCAATAATATATATCGTCCTTTTCTGCTATACAATTTATATTTTCATGTACCTCAGTATGTTTCACGTAATTCTTTTACATTTTACAACTCTACCACAAGCACAAATATATTACTTAGATCACCTATGCAAATTATTAGTAGCACCTTTAATATCATTTCCAATGACGTTAAATACATTATGACAGTTTACCATTATTAATTTCTCGCATTTCCAATGTATCAGAGTATTAGAATGTGTATCATTTTGCCTTTTTTTCCTCAATTTTTATTTGTTTCTTTATTATCTTAATTTTTTTATAAAATAGTTCTTGCTTAGAAAATTTCAATTTTAGTTTAATAAACATAATTGTACTTTTTTAGTTGTACTATGATAGCACTTGGAACAGATGTTAACTTTGTGTATATTGTCCTGTAATTGGATTTCTTTATCTGTTGGGCAATAAATACTTATTATTACTATTATTATTATTATATTAATTGCACCACCTTTAGAGTTGTTTCTTTTACAAATTTTATTATACAACTTTCGACGGAAACGTAGCCACATAAGACATGTGTCATTGATGACGTGCGCACTACTTTGTTTGGCTTTAACTATAGTTTAATTTTGCTGTTATTAAATAAAACAATAACTTGGGTAAATGAAAATCTGATTCTTTGTTTTATATGTTTACTGAATAAGCGAATTATTATTTACTGGATACTTAAGCTCTTTTTTTGATTTATCTGTGTCTGTATTATTATTATGCTCATTAAAATTTTCACTTTCAGCTTTCCTCTCTCTTTTTGAATTTTGAGAGTTGTGTTTTAGAAAAATCATAGCGCCTACTAAAACTGCTTATGCTTACCAACATGTGTACTAGTCTAGTGTAAATAATAAATCTTGTGACCACGCGTCTAAAGTGTTTTAATTACTTTGGCTAACTACCTACTAGGTTATACTATGTTAAACCCTCCAGTAACGAGATTGCATAACATAGATTAATATTATTGCTTACAGTCTAATTATAAAAATACCTTGTAAATTATCTAAAATAATTAACAAGTACAATTAAATAAGTACCTGTTTGTCTTCTTTATAATTTCATTTTGGAGGAGATAATTAGATTCCTCATGATACATTTACACTGTGCGATAATGGATTGGACATTTACTAAGCACGAGATTTAATTATTATTTATTAACAACGGAATATTTAAAGCTGACTTACACCAACATATACGAACTTTATATATTTATTATTATCAAATAAACCTGAGCTAGATCGAGAAGCATTTCTAATTACAGAAAAAAAGACCGGTAGCGCTTTCAATAACAACGTTAAATTTATACTAAAAAAATTAAAACACGATAAACGAAACCAAATTAAATTTTAATTTTGTTCTCATTCTTAACAATTCTGTTAATTAGATTACGAATAAGCACTTAAATGTCAAAGTTGAAATGAACTTAATTTTACGTTTTAACTAGTGTTACGCTTACAACACAAAGCAATTGTTTCCTTTCAAATGGTATAAAGTTAATTGAAGAAGATTAACAATTTAAATATTTAATACTTACGGGATTCAATACACATAAGTTTGCATTAAAAAAAACATTTATGATTTCATTTTGAATTAAATTTTTGATATAAGGAATTTTTAAAGTTAAATTAAGTCTTTCCACGCTGTTTCATTTGATAAGATTAAGTTGTTTGGTGTGCAACCACGGATTAATATATAGCCCGCTTATTAATACTGCGCACATCACTGTATTTCCTTTTTATCCTGAATGCTTACTTTAGTAAACCACAATGTATTTACTCTAAATTAAGATTACCCTATTCTGAATATAGATTACATTGGCAACAGTGTTATGTAGGCAATTAGATACTGACAGAATCACGATTACAATAATTAGCGCATCTTAACTAGTAAACGATTGAGAATTAATTACAAAACACTTATATAATTAATCTAAGATTAGTGTACCTCAATGCTACAGTGTGTTGTATACAAAATCTGGATATAAGATCTGGCAACTATTACATACCACCATAAAATAATATTATAAAGGTCGTAAAACTGAAAATTTGTTTACGTATTTGCCTAGTCCTGCTTGAGGTTGTTTAACTAACTTAGAACATGCATGTACATTGTACAGGTTTTAAAGTTGCGACAGTAACCTGAACATTATTAGCATGTATTGACTGATACACACTAGATTCGAAATTATGGAATTGATTAGATAATTGCATTAATCTGAATAATAAAATAAAATGCAAACCCTTAGCCAAGTCTATCAATTTTAACAATGTGAACAGTCCATCTTCCGATCACTAATAATCTTGTTCTGCTTCGCTTTATTCGAATTGAACTGATGTCTGCTGGTTTTTTTTGTTTTTTTTTTTTAGTTTGCTCATGCTTATGTGTTAGTATTTACTAATTGTTAGCTTATATTACTTACTTGTGGACTTTTCAGGAGCCCTTCTCCTCTTCAGCCTTGGTCATTCGTTCTTGTTGTGTTGCGGTGCGGGTGGATGTTTAAATTTGAGCTTGGTTTCCTTCGTGGGAATGGGGAAAGCGGTAGTTATAAGAGTGGTAAGGATCTCTTTGGTTGGGATGGTATCGCCGAAAATTCTTTTGTGAGTAAAATTTTTCTGAAGGGTTTGGATTCTGTGTGATTGGGTATATATTAACGTGTTGGATAGTATGGGTATATACAAGGGCGGATATATGTTTTATACGGGTGTAAGAGTGTTTTCGGGTGACAACCACCGATTCTACCCCGGAGGGCGCCCAGTAGGTTTGCGCGGTTCCTAATACGGTTTTTTAACACCCGGGAGCCAGTTGAGGGTTCGTGTGAAAAGGATTCCTAGGTAGGTGATTTCATCTTGGAGAGGGAGTCTTTCCTGATTTAGAGCGAGGCACAAATTTCTAGAGGCAGCTTTGAGGACTTATCTTCTGTGTAATTATAGGATGGCGGAAGAGGATTGCTTGGATCTCAGTAGGATTGAAGGAGCTGCTCCACCGGTTAGCCCAGTTGTAGAAGTTTCGAAGGGTTTTGGATATAATGCGGGAGGCCGTTTCACTGTTCCGATTAACCGCCCAGAAGGCGGCGTCATCGGCAAACTGCGCTACGACCACTCCGGGTTGAGTGACTTCGGGTATTTCGGATGCGACGACAGTGTAGAGGATCGGGGCTAAGGCACAACCTTGCAGTACGCCTGCTGTACGAGAGTAGGAGTTTGGAGAAGGGGTCGAGAATGTTTAGGTTTCGGATCTTGTGCAGGAATTCGGCGTGCTAGACCCTGTCAAATGCTTGCTTAATGTCCAAAAACACAGCCAAATTGCATTGCTTGTGATTGAATGCTCTGGTGATCTCGGTAAGCAGCTACAATAAGGGATCGTGACACGTTCGGTTGGGACGAAAGCCGAATTGGCTGTTAGAAGAAGGTCATTAAGTTCGAGGTGGTCCCTCAGTCGCTTGGCTAGAATCTGCTCAAAGCATTTTCCGAGGCAACTCAGGAGGAGATAATATTATTAGGAGATATTATTTCACGTCATATTTAATTATTAATGTATTCATGAACTGTAATCCGGTTTCCAAACCGTACATATATATTGATTAATATATATATATAATATATATATATATAGATATATATATCGGATAATAGACGGAGGCTGGGTCGGTAGGTGCCGGAGGATCTTCCTATTTAGGCCGTCTTGACCTGGGTCTGAGTTTTTTCCGTTTTTAAAATATGTGTGGACCTGGTCGGGCGTGATGGGGGTATAGAAGGGACTCTCGTTATCGAGTTGGGGTCAGGAATGTTAAAGCTGCGGAACTCTTCAAGGCGACCCTCGTGGAGTGACTTGACCTGGTTGTCGAACTGGATCATCTGGGGTTTGAAAATGGTTTGAAGGTGGTGACCAAAGAAATCGGCCTTTCCTTGGTCTGAGGAGATTAGATTGCCCTGAAGGTCGGTAAGATGTACTGTTCTTCTGGTCAGTCTATCGACCTGTTACTAGAAGAGTTTGCCATTTCTATAATCTAGTTGGGAGGTGGCTTTGGACCAGGAGTCTTCGGCGTGTCTGTTGGCTTCTCGCCTGATTAAGGCGTTGAAGCGATTGTATTCGGTCTTGAGAGCCGGATCCCTGGATCGCAAGAATTTACAGTAACATCGTCTTTTCTCGTTGATCTAGTTCACAATGTGTTGTGGGAGCGGTTTTCGGGAAATGTCAATGTTTTTTAATTGTATAGAGGCATCGACCGCTTCCGCAATTACGGAATTTAGGCCTCTAATGGCTCTCTCGAGATCTTGGGTCGTTTGAAGATTGGGTGTGGGAAGGTTATTGGAGATGTGATCAGAGAACACATTCCAGTCGGCTTTCGAACAATCTTTAATGACTGTGTATTGAGGAGGTGTGGGAGGAGCTGGACAAAATGAAGTTTTGACCAGTAGGGGTATGTGATCAGATGTGATGGTGGTGCCCAGAAAGCACTCACGATCGAAATAGTGAGCTATTGGTTCGGAAACTATGATGTGGTCTACTATTGAGGCATCTAAATGATCAAAGTATGTGAGCTGTTTTATTGACGATTCGCAAAAGCGGCAACTGCAACCGGGCGGAAGTTAGCCTGTTACCGTTGCCGTTAATTGCGGTGTCAGCAAATTGGGTATGGCGGGCATTGAAATCACCTAGGATAACGGCATTTGGAAGGCTTGAGGCGTAAATGAAATGGTCACCGGAAAGGGTGTTGTGGCTAGGCGGGTTGTAGTAGGAAATAAATATTATAGGAGTGGGAAAGTGCACCGTCGCAGCAACGCATTCGAGATGATGCAAGTGCGCTGGAAGTTGGAAGAGAGTGTATGGGAAGCAATTTGTAACTAAGAGGGCGGTTCCATGTTGGCTATTGTTTAAATAGGTGTAAAAGGTGTTGAAACTAAGGGTGCATCTTGGTGTGTGTTTGGTTTCCGTTATCGAAAGGATATGGATATTATGAGAGTGTAGGAAGTGTTTGATTAAGAGGCGTTTCCGACGCACGCCCTTGGCATTAATGGTCCCTGCTAGGATATCCATTGGGAAGGAGTTAAGGATTGGTTTGGCGGATAACGGCAACCTTCATCTGTGTACCGGATACGCAGGCGCTGATCCGCCGTTGGAAGAAGTTGCGGGATAGCGAGTCTAAGGCTCTGATAACCCTATCTCGCTGGTGGGGGAACATCTGGGTCAAGGAGTGGGTAAGGACTTGTAAGAAGTCCTTGATGGAAAGGGATTCGGTGTCGGGAGGTGGTTTAAGGTGGGCCGTGTTTTTGGAGTCGGACCCTTCAGACAGGGTAGGGTCGAGGGGTGCCATCTTCAACGGAGAACTGGGAGGTTCCCGCCATTTCCGGCTCTGGAAGGAGTAGGTGGGATGGGCTCCCCCGCAGTTGTTAGACTTTGGGTTTGCCGGGGATTTACACGCGGTGGATCTGTGACTTTCGCCACAGTTAGGACAGCGAATGGACCGGGTGGGACACTCCTGAGCGGTATGTTCCACCTGCGTGCAGGTGGAGCAATACTTGGGGAGCGCTTGCGGGATTAAGAAGGGTTCCGAGCATGACGACACCCTGTGCGAGGAGGAACTCAAGGGTGATTTGAGAACGGTTCTGATACGGACTAGGGAAGCTGGTGTGTTTGTGGCCTTTGAGATGATGCAAACATTCGTCTTCACTTGCGGAAGATTGATCGCATCGAGGATCTCTTGGGCTAGAATGTCCTTAGCTACGTGACGAATCACGCAGTAAAATGAGGGAGCTCTAGAAGTGTTTTAGGTACGCGGGGACCGGAGAGTTGGGTGAGGGCAACGGTTGGGTCGCCGAAGTGGTGTCGCATTCTAAGCTGCGTACAATCCGGAAAGAGAGAGGAAGTCTCTAAGCGACAGGTTTGGTTGTCGTTGAACGTTAAGTTCAACCAGGGAAGGTTGAGGGATTTCAAGGAATTAAAAAGGGATTTTTAGGTTTTAATCGATTTGGGGATATTGCGGATGCAATATCTCGATGATTGGGAGCGTGCGGGTATGGGATTGGAGGAAGTGGATATGGGAATCAAGGCAGGGGAAGGTGTAGGTAAGAGAGCGGGTGGGTGTGTGAACAGGTATAGGTAAGAGGGCGGGTATGTGTGTGTGTGAGCGGGTTTGGGTGGTTTCCTGGAAGAGGTAGAACGTGTAGAAATGTAGGAGTGTGTGGATGTAGTGGATATGGAATAGGCGTTTGAATGGGAACGTGTGCGTGAGTATGGTGGTGGTGAGGCGAGTGTGTGTGCATAGGTGTAACGAGTTTGGGATGTGGTTGGTAGTGTGGGTAGACGGGCGGCGTCGGGGGTTGCCGATACAACTTTCAGGGTAGCTATCACAGAAAAAATATCGTCCGTTATGTTAAGAAGTGCAATTGTGCAGCTGTATACCTTTCTAAACCCAAATTTCGTAGTTAGTAGGAAGTCGTAATTACACAGGTGTTGCTTTATTTGCTGCTCCATAACTTTCTCCAAGACTTTTGATAAAACCGGTAGAACATTTATAAGACGAAGCTCCATATAATATTTTTCTTGATTGCTTTTAATTAATTGAATTACCTGTGCTGATTTCCATATATCTGGAATTTATGCAGTATTTTATAATATAGGTAATGTATGGTATTAAGAATGGACAGCACCTTAGAATCATTTCCTAACATATTCCATACCCCCTTTGGCTTTAGATTTGATATTATAAATTATCCGGGTCATTTTGAGATACTAACTGGAATTCTAACCCTTTATTAAAGTCATGAAGGGTATTTTGTTTGTATAAGTTTAGGATTACTGCAATGATAATGCCACTTAACAACAAAAGACTCAATAATGTTATTGGGATTCCATAAGTGAGGTGGAATGTCTGTTCTGCGTGCTTTTTCCTGAATGCCTTATGAGTTTAAACCCTTCCAAACGTGTGATTTATTAGTACGGACCTGATGCTTAATAGATGCTTTCTTTTCTTGGTTTATGGCGTAATTTGTATGATTTCAGACCATCTTATAATAACCCTAATGCGACTTCTCGTTTATGCTTTTAAACCTAAGTAGTACTGCATTCCTTAATGAGATTTCCTAGTCACCTCAAGGCAATCACGAACGAGGCCTATTTCCTGTAAAAATAGGTCGTTCCTGTATAACGCATTCGACACGAGAACACCCACAAATATCAATTTCAAACATCAACTTCGCCTTTGAAAGGCAAGTAAACTTAGTAGCCACCTCCATCCATCATCACATGAATGGCGAAGCCGTCCGGCTATTCTGTTTGCAGATAAAAAGTAAAACAAAAAAAAAAACTCTCTCATTCTAATTTCAGTTAATTACTAAAGCTAATCAGAACTAATTAAACTAATTAAACAACTTATTAGAACATAATCCTGTCAATTAAACATGTCAGGGTAGAAATATTAACAGGATACGTTAAAAAGTCATTAGTTAATTCAGATATAAAGTTTATTCAAACCTAAGAATATTGATTTTATTTCAAAGTAGAAAGCATTTCAATGAGCAATAGAACTACGTCATGTATTCGCGACAGCATATTTAATCCTGTTATTCCTGCTATTAAATATCAGAGACGTATTCAGTAATACTTTCTTTTTTTTCTTTCTTTACTTTAACGTATTTTAAATTAGTTTATCCTAGTGTGAATGCATTACTTTCAGTAATGCACTATCTAGTGCCCGAGTTAGTTGGAAGGAAACCTCGTCAAACAGTGTTATTTTATTTCCTTAATAGAGCAACTGTAGGTCACTAATAATCTTATTCTGCTTTGCGTTATTCGAATTGGTCTGATATCTGCTGTGCGTTCCTTATTAATTATACTATCGCTGGTTTTCGCTATCTCTACTTTCTCTGCTTTACCTTCTTTTTCCGTTTCTGTTGATGTCATAAAAAGTTTATTATGTGTTATTGGTCGACGCTTTTTGTTTAATACCTATGTTTGAGACGGCAGAGACGCGACGTTCTGTTTGCATGTATTAGTTCTAGAATTACCACAGATATCCAAGTAAATGTGAGTACGATCTACTGAGCAATAACTGATATAATGAGACTTTTGCGGATTCATCTTGTTTCGGTTTGTACTGAGACATGCATCGCTTAATCTTTAAGACAAGCATATGACTACTGCTAGGATCACCCAGGGAACTGCGTGGTTCCTCTTCGGTCGAAAGAGAAAGTTTTCTCATCTGGAGATTTCGCGCCTTCCGTTCAGAGCGTCGCTCACCGCACTGCGAGATCCGACGATCGTGTACTTCGAAGCAGGGCTCGGATACACGGGATCGCCAGCGCGTGTCCTCGAGTGCGAGTGTAACGAAATGGCGGCGGAGGGCTAGGGGAGATTTGCTCCACTCTACCGCGTTGGACGCCTAGACGCTTCTCGCTAACGACGTCGCCTCCCGAAACACTTAGGCTTCCCGTCACATAACACGAAACCCGGGAGGTACCCTCGCAGGTAGGTCACGCTACACTTGCGCGACTGAAAGTGAGGGATTCCCGCCGCGAGAATACCCTGCGCCCGTGCTTAATTAAAAATCACAGCAACCCGGGCCAGACCCGAACTAACTGGCTCACCGTGCAAACACTCGGCTCACAGTGGTTACGCAAAAAAGCAGCAGGGACCGAAGAGCGCGAAGAGGACGCCATAACACAGTAGAATAGGCGAGTACTGCATCCACACTTTCGGATCGCCACCACGGAACCGAATCGCAGAGAAGCGCGAGCACCATCGACTGTGTAGCCCGAAACACCGACCGACGCACCGGTAGGCACGCTATCGCACGGCGGGTAACGGAGCGGGGTGGCGCTTAGCACACCGACGCGTACCGTATACAGTTGAAGTTGCAGTGAAAAACATAAACGAGCAGTCATGATATATAATACGTTAGAAGAAGCTCGCCGACTGACCGAACGAACACAGGCGGGCACTATCAGCGGTATGGCGCTCTCTCTAAATTACTACCGTGGGTGAACAGTACATCGGAGCTTCCTCTACCTGGGAGCAAAATATACATCGGAGCAATCTATACATCGAAGCTTCCCCTACCTCGAAATTAAGTATACTTCGGGGCTTCCCCTTCCTAGGAGCTAAGTATAAGTCGAAGTTTCCCCTAACCCGGAGCCAAGTATACATCGGTGCTTCGCCGACCTCGGAGCTAAGTATACGTTGGAGCTTCCCGTACCTCGGACCTAAGAACACATCGGAGCCTCCCCATGGGAGCTAAGTATACATCCGAATTTCCTCTACTTCGGAGCTAAGTATACATCGGGGCCTCCCCTACCTCTGAGCTATCCCTACCTCGGAGTCATCCCCACCTCTGAGCTAAATATACATTGGACCTTCTCCTACATCGGAACTAATATGTACATCGGAACTGCTCCTAACGCAGAGTAAAGTACACTTTGGGGCCTCCCCCACCTCGAGCTAAGTATACGATGGAGTTTCTCATACCTCAGAGCTAAATATACATTGGAGCTTCCCCTACCACGAGCTAAGTATACAATGAGTTTTCCATACTTTGGAGCTAAGTATACATTGGAGCTTCCACTACCTCGTAGCTAAGTATACATCTGACCTTCCCCTATCTCGAAGCTAATTATGTACATCGAAGCTGTTGCTACCTCGGAGGTAAGTATACATCGGAGGTTCCTTTACATCGGAACTTAAGTATGCAGCGGGGATTTCTCTATCTCGGAGCTAAGCACGTACCAGAGCTTCTCCTACATCGGAACTAATTATGTACATCGGAACAGTCCCTTCCGCAGACCAAAGTACACTTTGGGGCCTCTCCTACCTCGAGCTAAGTATACAATGGAGTTTCTCATACCTCAGAGCTAAATATACACTGGAGCTTCCCCTACCACGATCTAAGTATACATTGGAGTTTCGCATACTTCGGAGCTAAGTATACATCTGACCTTCCCCTATCTCGAAGCTAATTATGTACATCGTAGCTGTTCCTACCTCGGAGGTAAGTTTACATCGGAGATTCCCTTACATCGGAGCTTAAGCGGGGTTTTCTCTATCTCGGAGCTAAGCACACATCAGAGGTTCTCCTACCTCGTAGCTAAGAATACATTGGAGGTTCGCTAACCTCCAAACTAAGTATACACCGGAGTTCTCCTACATCGGTGCTAAATATACATCGAAGCTTCCCATATCTCGGACATAAGTATACATCGAACATTCCCCTTCCTCAGAGCTATCCCTACTGCGGAAGTAAGAAAACACCAAGACTTCTGCTACATCGGAGATAAGAGTACATTGCAGCTTCCACTACATGTGAGCTAAGTATACATCTTCCCCTACCTTAGAGCTAATTATAATTCGGAACTTCTCTTATCCCAGAGCTATCCCTACGTCGGAGCTAAGTGCACTTCTGAGGTTCCCATACCTTGGAGTTAAGTATGCACCGGAGTTTCCACTTCATCGGGGCTTTCCCTACCTCGGAGCTAATTATGTAACTCGGAGATAATGTAAACGTTTCGGCGACCGTCGCCTATCCTCGCTCGGTACGTGGCGAGCATTTGCAAGTTTCCAGTGTGACGAAGACCGGAGTGGTCGATATGAACGTCTGATCGCACCTGGTTCACTGCGCCGAAATATGACGCGATAACCGCGAGTGAACCTTGAAGCAAGGCTCGGGTACGCGTGATCGCCAGCGCGTGTCCTACAGTGCGAGAGCGTCGATCGGCGGGGGAGGGCTCGAGGAGATATGCTTCACTCTACCGCCTCGAACCCCCACACACTTCTCACCAACGACGTCGCCTCTCGAGATATTTATACTTCCCGTCGCCAGAACACCAACCCGGGAGGTACCCTTGACGGTAAGTTACGTTCCGGTCGCGCGACCGAAGGTGAGGGATTTCGGTCGCGCTAACGCCCTGCACCGTGCGTGGCTAAAAAACACAGCGGGCCGTGTCACACCCTCAGTCATTCGCTCACCGTACAAACACTCGGCTCGCCGAGGTCTCGTAAAAAAACAGCAGGGACCCAAGGGCGCGAAGAGAAGCCACAACACCATCGAAATTGCGAGTACAGCATCCACACCTTTGGATTACCACTACGGGACCAAACCGCAAAGAAGCGCGTGCGCCATCGACTGTGGAGTCCGAAACACCGACTGACGACAGGGGTCAGCGCTCAGCAGACCGACTTGTACCCTATACAGTTGGTCACAGTGAGCGACATAAACGGATAGTGATGGTATAGAACAGCTTAGAAGGGACTCGCCGACTGACCGAACTATCACAGGTGGCCACTATTGGCGGTATGGCGCTCTTTAAGGTACATAGAGCAGTAACGTGGATGAAAGGTACATCAGAGCTTCCACTTCCTCCGAGCTAAGTATATATAAGAGTTCCCTACCTCGGAGCTAAGTAAATATCGGACCTTCCCTACCTCGGAACAAAGCATACATCGGAGCAATCTATACATCGGAGCTTCTCCTGCCTCGAAGCTAAGCATACAGCGGAGCTTCCCCATCCTAGGAGCTAAGTATACATCGGGGTTTCGCCTACCTTGGAGCTAAGTATACACCAGAGCTTCCCGTCTCGTAGCTAAGTATACATTAGAGCCTCTCCTACCTCACAGCTAAGTATACAGCTGTACTTCACCTACCTCGGACCTAAGTATACATAGGAGCTTCCCTATCGGAGCTCAGTATACATCGGAGTTTCCCTACCTCGGAGCTAAGTATACATCGGAGTAATGTTTACTTCGAATCTTCCCCTACCTCGTAGCTAAGTATACATCGGTACTTACCCTACCTGGGAGCCAAGTATACGTCGAAGCTTCGCCTACTTGGAAGCTAAGTATACTTCGGAGCTTCCCCTACCTCTGAGCTATCCCCTACCTCGGAGCTATGTGTACACCGCAGCTTCCCCTGTCTCGGTGCTAAGCATACATTGGAGATTCGCCTACATCGGACCTAATTATGTACATGGGAGCTGTTCCAACCTCGTAGCTAATTAAATATTCGAGCTTCCCCTACCTCGGAGCTAAGAATACATCGGAGCTTCCCCTACCTCGCGCTAAGTATACAATGGAGTTTCCCATACCTCAAAGTTAAATATACATTGAAGCTTCCACTACCTCGAAGTAAAGTATGTATCGGTGTTTTTTTACTTCTGAGCTATCTTACCTCGGTGCGACGTATACATTGCAGCATCCCCTGCCTCGGAGCTATCCCTACATCGAAGCTAAGTGTACATCGTGACGTCCCCTACCTCGGAACCGATTGGATCTGATCCTATCTCGGAGCTAAGAAAACATTGGAGCTTCCCTTACCTCGAAGCTAAGTATACACCGCAGCTTCTCCTACCTCGGACCTAAGCATACATTAGAGCTTGCCCTATCTAGGACCTAAGTATACATCGGAGCTCACCCCCTACCTCGGCGCTATCCCTTTCTCGGAGCTAAGCATACATTGGAGCTTCCCCTTCACCGGAGCTTCCCCTACCTCGAAGACATTCCACGGAGAACAACTAGTATACACAGTTTATAGAAGAGCCACTCACACTAAAAAATATCACACTAATTACAAGATGCAAAAGACTGGTATACCTTCAAAACACGAAGGAATAAGTCAACTCACTAAAGTCAGCTTTATGAAAAAACGGATTCACCGAAAAACATATTTAAAAGGCGTACCAATCGAAGAACAAAAAGATGAGGAACTAACAAATAAAGTGCGCTTGCCGTACATAAAAGGAACAACAAACCTGATTAGTAACATTTCAAAAAACACATTAAAACCATGTTTAAGACACATGAAAAGATAGGAATCATGCTTCATAACACAAAAATCAAAAACTAGCTAGAAAATATACCAGATTCACTGCGGAGACCGAACGTACGTAGGTGCTTGAAAATTCAAAAGGTGCCCGGATACCTTACTGTGCACATGAAGGTTAACAACCTTTCATTAATCAACTGTTCTGAACTATGAGCTTAACAATTTTATGGATTTTTTATCAGTTAATGAAATGTAGTAATAACTTTGGTTTATAAATCCAAATATTCTTCTTCAGTCTGAAATCTTCTAAATATATATTTTTCTACTAAATAACATGAGAGATTCAACTTCATATATTACGCAAGCTTTGTATTTATACAATGCCTTGAACAGTCATAATTATCAGAGAGGTTTTATTTTCATAATAAAACTTTATGGCTTATAAAAATCTTTTCCGAAACTTTTCATTATACTTTGTATAAGCCATTGACCCAGTGGCTAATGTTATTTAACATATTTTATACGTTTTATAGCTGTGTACATTGTATATATCGTGTACTCTACCTTTGTTTGTGATTTCCACCATTTTCTTAGCAACACTTGGTATCATTTAAACTTACTAGACAAATTACCATCCATATATATTATAGTTGATGTTATCCTTAACATAACAAAGTTTGCAAGCACAACTTTCTCCCTTGTTACTTAGAAACTAAACTCTGCTTGCGGGTTACAGCAATGAGAAATGTAGATGAGGTTGTTTAAAATATAATTAGGTAAGAATGAAAATTGGTGTTGATCATAAAGTTATCGCTTTATACCTAATAAAATAGAAAAGAAGTGTACAAAAAGCAACACGTTCTTTGGTAAACTAAAGGTATAAAAGAGGGAAATGAAGTCGGGTTAATTTATATACGTATTCCTAATGGTCAAAAGTTGGTCTATGTCGAGGTTATTTTTATGACATTTACAAATTTGAGATACATTTAATAGTTTTAAACATATTGGAAAGAAACTTAATTGTGTAAATTTCTAATCTCTTATTTTCTAGGCTTATTATAAGATCTATTAAAAAACGGAAATCTACGACGTTAACTAAAATTTTGTGCGACGTTTCGTTTCTGAGCAACCATCATCAGCTTCTTTTTTTTAAATAGGTGAAAAGAGTTGTGATAGCATTTTCTTGTAGCATTTTTTATTACAAATTCGTGAAAGTTATAAATCAAAGGAAGCCAGTTTGCCTATAATCGAAAATATCGGGATCTAAGCACATAAACCCTAGTATTCCACAGCAAAGTTCAAAACAAACAAAAAGAAACTTGCTTACCTTATGTCGCATAAACCAAGTAAATCCTGGTGTTGTGCTTCCTGTAAAAGTTTTAAACTATTCACACGTTATCAACTTTATTTACTCTAATTCTACTACTGCTAATACTTTATTTGCATAATTTACAAAAAATTTGCGTTTTGCTGTTTACATTTTCCATCTCTATTTACACTTTTTACAGTCTCTCCTTTCTTTACTTCACTTATACTAAGTTCTTCTCTCTTCTCCCCTTAACTGTCTTCTTCTCTTCCATGTTTCTTGCATCCACACCGCTCCCCTTCCTGTGTCTTCTAGTAACTCTTCCACCGTCCTCTCCTCCTGCTTTAATACCCGCATTGCTGCAGCATGTGCTTAATCGACTCTATCTCTTCTCCGCACAGCCCACTTTTTCCCTCTTCGAAAATCGCCAGTACCTGTTTCCCCTCTCTTCGTTTCCACATCTAAATCTCGCTATCATTCTTTCTTTCCATCCTCCCTTCCCAATTGAAATATCTCGGTATCCCGTCTCCCTTAATGTTCCTGTAATTTACATTGTGGTTTCCTTCTTTTACCTTCAAAATAAACAAAAAAAAATTCTTACCTTACGTCGCATAAACTAAGTGAATCGACAAAGTAAAAGTCCTGGTCTCGTGCTTCCTGTAAAAGTTTCAAACTATTCACACGTTATCAACTTTATTTACTCTAATTCTATTTTACGTTCATATCAGTGAAATTCTATATCTTAACATAAAACAAGTAAAACAGTCAAACAGTGAAACCTCTCCTAATTCGTTAACGCTAAAATCTTTCATCAAAATCATAAACAGTAGATAAATATAATTAAAAATTATTATTAATTTTATTAAATACATAAATAAAAAGTTTACCTCGAGTAGGATTTGAACCTACGACCTGTACTTTGCTAGAGTACCGCGCTAACCAACTGCACCATCAAGGTTCAGGCCCCAATTGGTGTAAATTTCGTCTTTATGTACGTAGAACTGATGTAAATTCTAAATATAATGAGATTACAATCAAATGACGTATTAATGGAATATGAGCCTGCAATATCGCAAGGATTCGCACATACCAAAGCAACTTGTCAGTTGTTTACGATGGAATGTGGAGTGAGTCCTCTTATGGGTAAACAATTTAAAAAAACATAATTCTTGGAGCCGCCACTAACTCGTTGCCTTTATTATTCCGTAATTCCAACATATACTGTATTTTAATTATATGGTAGAGACCTATAAATGACAGACAAGCAACGTAGGTCATCTCCACGTAGTTGAGTTTGTTTCATAACTGTACCGTCCATCTCTATTTTCGTCACATAATGTACTAAATTACGTTTATGAGGAGATAGTCGTTGTTGTGACCTAGCGTAATCTCGAAGAACACGTGTTCTACACACAAAACCATGTGTTTTGAACTAAAAATGTTCAGGTGGTGAGTTTTGCTGAATCTGTACAACAGCTTTCTTCGGGTGACTAGCTATCTTTCTTTAAGTTATGTAATTGTAATCATTTCGTTTTTACAAGACTCGCGTAAAGTTTTTATTCCTTTTCCCTTGACCACTTTAACTTTATCTCTGGACATTACAAATGAGTTTTTGCATTGTATCTCACATAAACTCAGAAACGAAACTAACCTCACACCGTTTCAGAGATAGGAAAATGACACAACCACTGCAGTGAACGATACTGGGAAATTGAATAAGGTTAGGTGTTAGACATGGAGAACGCACCTCTCCTGTGATGTAGTAAAGGGGGAGTTTGAGGCCTCAAAGGAAACAAAGAAGGGTTTCTTCATTTGCAAGGTACATACATTGAAAAACAAGGAACTGTGATGAAATAATGCACTTGCAGGAAAAATTGCAGTTTGTTTACCCCTTTTTTAGCATTTTCCAAAAAATACTGATTTCCCCAATATTTCAACACTGTTTTGCATGGAAACCATACGACGCACAAAACAAACGTTAGAAATATAAATTCTAAGTAATTTTCTCCATTTCATTTTTTATAGAACCACTTTTTGCGTAAATAGCTTTCTTTCCAAGTTATATGCTGAAAATCACGAAAAATTATTTTTAGTGGTTTTTTGATGATTTCTCATTAAAAATTTGAAATAACCAACTTCAGATTCGTACAAACAAAATACACCCATGTACTACACAAAAATAAAAAACACCGAATGCGTCCCAATAGCTGAGCTATCATCATTAGCGATCGACTAGGACGAACTAAAGAAAATTTTTAATATATATATATATATATATATATATATATATATATATATATATATATATATATATATATATATATATATATATATATATATATATATATATATATATATATATATAACCATCAGTAATTTGCTTATCTGGTGAAGGTGAAAGTGAAAATTATGAAAGTTTAATGAGTTTTGAGTAGCCTAAAGGTGCTTGATCTTAATTATTTATATTCAGATGCGTGTTCGGCACCTCAATAAACATAAAGTAAACGTTTAGAAACAATCACACTTCCCACCTTAAGCCCTTTTTGTGCACCATTTGACTAGACTAATATTCTACCTTTCAATTCTCATAAGTCTGTTTGCTCTAACATTTTAAGTTCAGAAAACAATTATTTTAATATTCAAAGAGCAGCACACGCGCAAATTTCAATTATTATTTGATTTTAATTAAATGAAACAGAAAACAAATTGAATAACAAAATATTAGCGTCTGGTCCGTTTTTTGAGATTTAATCTAAATTTTCAGAATTATTTTACAAAAAAAAACTGATTACAGCGTTTAGAGAAAAAGATATTAAATATTGTACCCAATCAAATTGCCTTGCCAAAAACAGATAGTAAAGCAAACTATATATATATATATATATATATATATATATATATATATATATATATATATATATATATATATATATATATATATATATATCCTTGGTTTCTCGGGTATTGGACCGTGTATTACTTTTAGTCTCTTTTTCCTTTTCCTTTTTCCTCGACGTTTCGACAGAGTCACATCTGTCATCTTTCAGGTCGTTCGTGTTGCCATGCCCGAATCTCCCTGCTGTTATGAGCAGGGCAGCCATCCATTTTCAGTCAGGAATTAATCCTAAAGTTTAAAGGGACCTCTCCTAATATATTGTGCAGTTCGTTCTGAAGAAGATCAAGAAATCTCTCTGTGCTTAATGTATTTTCTAGTATAATTGGTCTAAGGACGTAATTTCCAATTATACCATCCATATGTTAACTTTGAGAATCTGTATTGATTATTGCAGAGTCTAACAGCATGAGGATTCACAGGTGCCCACTTACGGTCATTATGACAATTGAATATGCAATCTCTGGTAAAACACGTTTATAACAATATTTTAGGTTATAGGAGAAACGGAGAGTTTAAAAAAAAAGCTTTTTGAAGAAACTCCCACAAAAAGTACACACATGGAGCAATATGGCTTTGAAGAATTTCACATTCATCCTTCATAGAAGTCTTAGAAGGAATGATTTTCACCCTTATCATTTCGTCCCTGTTCAAAGGCAATCTTTACCAGTGATAGCATATTTAATTGTCATAAGGACCACACATGAGGATTCCATACTGTTTCTTTAAATACTAGAATTAATTCCTGACTTCAAATGGATACTTCTCCTGCTTATAACAGCAGAGCGACTCGAACATGGTTAAACGAACACTATTAAGATAGATTAATGGGACATTTTTGCACAATTTATTGGCCTCCCAGAAACCAGATATAACATTCAACTATTCAACTAAAAAGCCTTAAAATCCAGTAATATAAGGTTCGTGTATTCTCTATTTCCACGGTATTATTATTTTTGCCCATGATGTTTCGGCAAAAAAAGTAAACTCAGAAGTTGATATATCGTTGAAAACTTACTAAATGCCATAGTCTTTGCCGAAGAAAGAACACGTCCTCATTAACACATTCTTGGCGTTACCACGAATAACAAGACACCACTAATTTTGCTCACTTCACAATTAGTATATTTAAATGATAATAATAGAATAAGTATAAACTTTCAAAAATCTTATAAAAATTTTTTTGCAAATTACTGAAGTTTGGCCATCAGCATCCGTTACATATATATATATATATATATATATATATATATATATATATATATAATGAAAAAGTGAATTCTCAACTAATTTTAAGACTAAAATGTGGTCCAAAATTTTTTCGAATGACGTTTTAAGAAAAATAATCATTTCTTGTCATATCTTTCATATCACTCTAGATATCTCTACGACATTTAATATACATCTTTCAAGCATCAAAGAACATCTTTTTGGAGTACAAGGTTTTTTAGAATGTCTACCAGTGGCGTCCGTACGGTATTTGAACTGAATATTATTGAAGGAAAAAATGGTACGCTACTGCGTTTTCTGCAAATGAAAATTATATTTGAAATCTCCATTTAATTCAGAGCAAATTTGATCCCTTGACTTTTCTCCGCACGATGCACCGTTTTCGCGTAAAAAAATAAAAAATTATTGAAAACTTTAGGGACCACATTAAAATTCTTTATTCGTTAATAAACAAAATAATTTAATAGTGCTCAATAAAATTTTTCACTCATGAATGTTGTGAATTCTAGTTTTTGTAAAATTATTTACGTACTTAGTTAATAAAGAGTAGTTTTGTAAAATGATGTACCATTTTAGAAATTAAATTAACTCTAATTACCGTTTTACAGGTTCTGCCACTGAAATTAACATTAATTGAAATTTTAGCAATTTGGCCATGGCATTATTATTTTGCGCGAAAACGGTGCATCGTACGAAAAAAAGTCAAGGGATCAAATTTGCTCAAAATGAAATGGAGATTTCAAAAATAATTTTCAGAAAACGCGGTAGCGTACCATTTTTTCCTTCAATAATATTCAGTTCGGACGCCACTGGTAGACATTTAAAAAATCTTTTACACCGAAAATGTACTTCGGTTCGAGTAACTCGAAGCAGGACCAGACAGTTACCAACCTGAGGAAATGAGACTTTGATGAAACGTCGTTTTGCAACAAACGGTCTTTTGGGACAGAAGAGCTACGCGGATCAACACGAGAAAACCAGCAGTACATAATTAGCCACGAAAACCTAAAGATCATATATATATATATATATATATATATATATATATATAATATATGTCATGATTATATATATATATATATAGTATATATATATATATATATATCAAGGGATCAAATTTGCTCGAAATCGAAATGGAGATTTCAAAAATAATTTTGTTCAGAAAACGCGGTAGCGTACCATTTTTTCCTTCAATAATATTCAGTTCGGACGCCACTGGTAGACATTTAAAAAAATCTTTTACACCGAAAAAACTGTACTTCGGTTCGAGTAACTCGAAGCAGGACCAGACAGTTACCAACCTGAGGAAATGAGACTTTGATGAAACGTCGTTTTCAACAAACGGTCTTTTGGGGACCAGAAGAGCTACGCGGATCAACACCGAGAAAACCAGCAGTACATAATAGCCACGAAAACCTAAAGATCAATATATATATATATATATATATATATATATATATATATATATATATATATATATATATATATATAATATATACTATATATATATCTGATATATCATATATATAGTGTATAGATATACACTATATATGATATATATGTATATACTAATATATATTTGCATTGAAATCAATTTATGTTTAACACTAATTGATTTTCTGTAACTAATATTTGCATTAAATATTTCCACGTTTTCTTCATTAAAAATGTATATCTTAAATAATAAATTTAATTACAATCTTGCGCTTAATGGAAAGCATAGTTTATTTCCTTAATCTAAGATTACGGTATTAGTTCGCCAGTTAATAGAATGTAAATTGAAAGCTTAATAATGTAATTGACGCAGTCAATATTCCGAATATTAAAACTGTACCGAGCCGGAAGTAGTAGTATAATTAAAGCTTAACAATTAAAGCTCATTCTCTGAAATGTAATTAATTACAACAATTATAACTAGTATAATCTTATTAATGCTATTATTTTGTTTCCAGGTACGTAATATCAACTGTATGCGGCGAGGTATACTGCCCAACGCCTGATATCGTCGTAGCAATGCTTTTCTGGATAGGCTATTTCAATTCCGCCCTAAACCCTCTGATATATGCCTACTTTAATCGGGACTTTAGAGAAGCCTTTAAGGATACTCTGCTATGTACACTACCTTGCTGTTTCAGTTGTTGGAAGAATCCACCTAGATATCTCTAGCCCGAGGATAAACCTACTTACAGAGATGAACAACTTTAGAGATGGATTATTATATTACTAATCAAATTCAAAAAGCAATATAAAAAAGACCAAAATTGTGTTCCACATATTTATTTATTTGTTTCCAATAATAGATAACTCCAAGCGGATGTTTAAAACGAGCAGCTTATAGAATTAAATTTGAAATCTATGTCACAAATATGTAGTAAGTATAAAGTACTGATTTAGTCCAATTTTTTATTCACGTCAAACGCACAATCTCAAAAGTGGAAAAATATTACATTTAAATTCACTTAAGATAACACTAACAAATAGTTATTTATGTGATCTAATTTTCATTATTTATTTTATAATTTATATAGAAATTAATAAAGAAAATCTAAACGCCCTAAAATATGATACCAGGTTGTACACCAAATACAATCTCCGGTGAATAATTTCACAAGGGAGTGTGTTAAAAACGTGAACACAAAAGAAATTAATAATGTGCGAAGTGGGAGCCATGACACAAATAAATTCCTTAGTTAATATCTTCCCTCCCGTGTTCACTTCAATATCTTAAATGTCACCCTTACAACCGTCAAGTTGAGGTTCCCATGACAAAACTGTAAAAGCATAGTTTGTGGTGAGACTTATTGTAAGTTTTAACTCGTATATATACTTTTATTTATCCCCCTGTCATTTTATTTAGCCACCCTCCGAAAAACTTAAAATTACGCTTCATCATACAAATCGTCTTTCAAGTCTTCACAACTATGTATACATATATATATATATATATATATATATATATATATATATATATATATATATATATATATATATATAGTATAGATATATTGACCAAAAATGAGAAAGAAAGTTCCTATGAACCTATGTCCGAAAATGCTTCGTTTTTGTTTAAGTTTGGTATGTTTGTTTATAAAAACGGTAGACGGCTTCTGACGTAATTTGATTTATTTTATTTATTCAACCGGCGTCAGGGGACTCGCTCCTGTTGACATTAGTAAGTAGAAATATGAGACGCCACTGCTTTTTCTTAGATTTCATTATTTTTTCTAATTATACGATTAAAAATACAACTTTGGTATTAGAGTTGGAGGTGCACATTTTCAACAACTGCTGTAACGCTTGTGTAAAGTATTTTCCATATCAATGCAGTTTGTTCAATATTTCTTCTTATATTTCTGTTAATATTAATTATTTAAAAAATATTATTTAGTGCGTTATTGTTTCTCAGCTTATTACATTGTTTTCCCTCAAATATATTGTTAAATTTGATAAGCAAGTAACTAAAACATTGAATTTCTATTTTTGTTTCTACTTTCCTTAGGAATGTGCATAAAAAAGGATATTGCTTTTGCTCGAAAACTGAGCAAAACAAGTATTAATATCAATAGGAGTGAGTCCCCGGACGCCGCTGGAATAGATAAAATAAATCAAATTAGGTGAGAAGTTTTTATAAACAAACACACCAAAATTTAAAAAAACGGTAATCAGGGTTCTCCAGATATTTGTAAAAAATTTTCTAAATTTTAACACACTGTATCTCCGAAACGAAGCATTTTCGGACATAGATTCATAGGAACGTTCTTCCTTATTTTTTCGCAATATTAATGGGACACCCTGTATATATATATATATATATATATATATATATATATATATATATATATATATATATATATATATATATATATATATATATGTACAGGGTGACAGAAAAAAGTGCCATGTATAGTTCCACGCGGCAGAGGACACTAAAATAAGAACAAAAGTTCCTATGAACTTAGGTCCACAACGCCTTCGTTTAAAAGATATAGGGTGTTGAAGTTTAATTATTTTTTTGGTTTTTTTTTTAATACCTTTTCATGTTATAAGCGGACGAAATTTTGTATACATGGGCTTTTTATCAGGCAGAATTCAAATATGGCCTTAGTTCTTTTATTACTGATAGAGGGCGCCACATACGAGTTTCCATCTTGTTTGAATCGGTCCTAACTGTTTTGCCTTACACTGTATGTCATTTTCGACTGGAAAAATTTATTTTCCCATCTTTTCTGCTTCAGAAAGATATACCTTATTGGAGTCGCTAGGACCAACGCTTTACGAAAAAAATGCATCCGATGCATGCAAATTATCCAAAAGTGCCAAAGTAACTTATTTGCAAAAACAATCACATAAAACTTCAACAATTAAATTTTAATAGCAACAATGAAGGGCAGTGATTATAAAAGAAACATGAAATTTTTAGATGTTCAAATTGTTGTCCTTGTACTTAAATAGATTTTTCAATTCTTTTTCCTAAGGATTGATGACATCTTTGAAATATTCCTGGGTTATTACGGAATCTATTTGCGGATTCCATAATTCTTATCCATAGTTGCTCTTCATTATGTATTTCTACAGAATAAACATCATTTTTCATGAATCCCCAAAATGAAAAATCGAGGGGATTAAGGTTGGCACTACGAACTGGCCAGGGTACAGGTCCCTCTCGACCAACCCACGTATTTCCAAATCTCCTATCCAAAAATTCCCTTGCCAATCGAAAAAAGTGAGCTGGCGCGCCATCATGCATTTAACGCATTCTACCAATAATAGCCAATGGAACATCCTGTAATAACGTATTTAGTTGATTCTCCAAGAAATTTCGATACAGTTCACCTGTCAATCGATTGGGCAATTGAAATGGGCCAATTAAATAATTGTCAATTATACCTGCCCACACATTAATGGAAAACCCATATTGGTGACTTCTAATAATTTTTTTTTGCAAATAAGTTACTTTAGCGCTTTTGGATAATTTGCATGCATCGGATGCATTTTTCTCGTAAACCGTTGGGCCTAGCGACTTCAATGAGGTATACTTTTCTGAAGCAGAAAAGATGGGAAAACAAATTTTTCCAGTCGAAAATGACATACAGTGTAAGGCAAAAGAGTTAGGACCGATTCAAACAAGATGGAAACCTGTGTATGGCGCCATCTATCAATAATAGAAGAACTAAGGTAATATTTGAATTCTGCGTGATAAAAAGCCCCTGTGTACAAAATTTTGTCCGCTTATTACATCATTATAAAAAGATATTAAAAAAAAACAAAAAAAATAATTAAACTTCAACACCCTATACCTTTTAAACGAAGGCGTTACAGACCTAAGTTCATAGGAACTTTTTTTCTTATTTTAGTGTCCTCTATCGCGTGGCACTATGCATGGCACTTTTTTCTGTCACCCCGTACATTTATATGTATATATATATATATATATATATATATATATATATATATATATATATATATATATATATATATATATATATATACTGGGTTTCCCATAATAGACTACCCATTTTATTTTATTAATAAATTCCCTACGAGATAACTAAATAAGTTGTTCTCTGTGGGATTATCTTCTGTAGTCTTTGGGATTTAAGTTAATTATTAAACAGGTAGGCGCCTGTCACAAATAAGTTATAAATTAATAATTTCGTGTAACGTCATTTTACTACGAGAAGTTTGTTAGTTTTCATCAATAATTATTTAATTTTTTTGCTTTGAGACATTATTTCAACATCCGTTTGAACTTTCATGGATTACTTAGTCCAACAACGTGTTATTTGTGTAGAAACTTACATAAGAAGCAATTCGATAGAAGTAGTTAGGCGTGCATTCCGGCGTCAGTTTAATAACAACAATAGGGGTCACGCGCCAAATCGTAAAACTGTTAATTTATGGGTTCGTCATTGGCGTGAAAATGGTTCTGTACAAAATTTGAAGAAGCCTGGACGTCGAAGAACAGTTCTTACACCAGAAAATATTGAAAGAGTTAGAATTGCGTTTACGAGAAGTCCTAAAATGTCTGCTAATCGACAAACCCTTATCCTATGAATATCAAACGGAAGCTTAGATCGAATTCTTCAAAGGGATTTAAAATTTCATCCCTATAAATACCAAATGGCACAGCACCTTAGCAATCAAGATAAAGAAGCAAGGTTAGCATTTTGTCAAGAATTTTTGGATTTACATCAAGAAGCAATTCACAGTCTCCTAATGAGCGACGAAGCAAATTTTTATTCGAACGGCATGGTTAATAAACAGAATTTTAGATACTGGTCAAATGAAAATCCTCGTGAAATCTTTACACAGAACCTCCATAATCCAAAAGTTGTTGTGTGGTGTGGAGTAGGATCTTTTGGTATTATTGGTCCATATTTTTTTGAGGATGAAAATAACCGCGCTGTAACAGTAACATCCGAGCGCTACGTAAACATGCTAGAAACATTCCTCATTCCAGAGTTAAATAGACGAGGATTACTAAACAATGCCTTACTATTCCAACAACATGGGGCAACAGCTCATACCGCCAGAAACTCAATGAGTGTTCTGCGAGAAATGTTTAATGGCCGACTCATTTCTCGATTCGGAGATTTTCCTTGGCCTTCGAGGTCCACCGACTTAACGGCACCCGATTTTTTCCTGTGGGGATATTTAAAAGCCAAAGTGTTTGCGAGTCGTCCAGGTACAATCGAGGAACACAAAGTCAAAATTCGTGAAGAAGTTGAAGGAATAGACGAAGGTTTGCTACGCCATGTAATGAACCACTTTTTATCTAATATTGAAAAATGTGTTGAAGTTGGCGGAGGTCATTTAGAAGACGTGATTTTTAAAAGTTAGAATTAAATTAGCCAAATATTTATAAGTTATCATAAATCCCAAACAGTTAGCTGTACTTTAGTGTAATAAATAGTTTGTTTTGTTAACTAAAAAAGTTTTAATGCAAATATTAAAATGGGTAGCCTATTATGGGAACCCTGTATATATATATATATATATATATATATATATATATATATATATATATATATATATATATATATATATATATTATTTTTATATATCGAACCGGTTCTTCATTGTCGTTTGAGGAAGCTCGGTCTTCATAGAGCTGAGGAATCGTTACGCTCACACAAATCACTACCAGTGCGACGAACTTTCTAACATAATTTTTTAAAAACTTGTTTAAAACCATTTAAAGCCATTGGACCTTCCACTTCCTTATGAACGGAAATAATATTGTACTATAAATACCTTTTCTTCAGTTATAATATTATTATGACAGTGAATGACAAACAAGCCGAACATAACAAACAGACATCACCCAAGCCATTCCATGCCCCTTCATATTTCGATACTGTTTGTTTTGGCGTATACCGTATATATATATATAAATACAGTCCCAAACTTGGATTGCATGTATTGCTGTACCGGAAACCGTTAGATCTACAGAGTTAGTTAAATTAGGAAAGTTTTAGAAAAATACATTACAAACTTAAATCCGCCTTAAGATTTGATTTATTTTCTGTGGATTTCGAAATATTGGCAAACACCTACAAGGTGCATTTTTATTTTTCTCCGGAAGTTCGTAAATGAGTGGAATTATGGTCCTTTGATTAACACATTATTAGGATCTTTTTATAAGAGGAATTTAATAAGGACAAAAATAATTTTCTAGTTTCATTTCTTTTGCACATATTTACATGAACTATGTATTATCTTACCGACGCCATATTGAACCATGCAAGAACTTTTCAATGATGTATTACTTGTCTAGATTAATAGTTTCCTTAAGCTTTAAAATGATTGTTTTTTTATAGTGGGTTTTGATTACGTGTCGCAGCGATCGTGACACCAAAACTGTTTCGTGTCATTATTCCACTAACTTAAGTTTAAACAGACTTATTTATTAAGACTTGATATCAAGGCAAACGGGGCATTTAAGATTGCTAGTTAAGAACTTCCTACTTATTGTTATGCTCACAGTAACTATCTAATCACGTAATAATGAAATAGAACTTGAATAGAATTAATATAACTATGAACAAAGACCTAATAAACAAATTAATATATATAAACTAAAACAAATCTAACAAACGAATTTACACATGCCTCCCCCATTTTCAACACATTTTTCACACTTCCCAACACCTTATCGGTAACTCTTCTTAATGTGTTTCTCTTGATGTTCGTTAAAACATCTTGTACCCTGTCTTCCAATTGACGATTTTCAGATTGAGAATATATATATATATATATATATATATATATATATATATATATATATATATATATATATATATATATATATTATATATAATTTTTATTGATTTATGTAATTTCGCCTTGATTCAGTTCATACTAAAATTTAGTAATTTGTTGAATGATGATAATATAATTTTGAGGTGTAAAAAGTTTTTACACCTCAAAATTATATTTACATCATTCAACAAAATTTACTTTAAGATTTTTAGTCCTGATGAACCTGTAATCACAGGCGAAAATTTGACAAAAATCAATAAAGAAAAATTTTTCTAACATACCCAATAAACTTATTATAATCTAAAATACGGCCAGTACTTTGCTTTTATATATATATATATATATATATATATATATATATATATATATATATATATATATATATATATTTTGCGTATCCCAAATAAAATTCGGGAGGTGTTAGGTTTAGTGACCAAGCAATGAGGCTATATTTTTGCCAAAAGTATTTCTGAGGAGCTCCATTATCTCTCTGGTATTGTGGGCCATCTTGTTGAAACCAAATGTTAAGCCAATAATTTGGGGGAACAGCGTTTCTAACAGAAGAAATAATTTATTCACACAATAGGATGTTTATAACCCTTTAGTGTCCTAATTTCTATTTTATTAAAGAAATCAAATTTTAATTACTAATTGTTTATTTTATTATATGCTAAGTGATTTCAAAAAGCCTGTTTTGCGTTTTTTTTTGTAATTTTTGGATGATTTTAGTCAGTAATTAAAACCTATATGTTGCAATAAACATGTAACTATAAACAAATAAATATACTCCTTTGGTCAAAAATAATATGTAGTCGTGAGTCAATATTGCACCTTATGGTACTCCAGGTACTCCATGAAGCATTTTTTTTTCATTGCTCCACAGATACACACAATATGTAGTACACTTTCTGTTTTGGTTGAATCGCATTGCCACTGCAAATTTCACACCTGCCTCTTTTTTCGTCATATGTTACCCAATGTTGGTCAAGGTTTCCTAATCGTATGTCATCAAATCCATTGTAATTGTATTTTATGCGTTGTGCAATGGGTTTTACAGAAGTAGATTTTCTTCTACGATCCATGCATCCTTCATTGCCATGAATCCAAGGTTAGTTGACTGTCGAAATTCTAAAAACGATATTTGCACATATCATTGACAGTAATTAATGTAAACGTAGACAAAAGCGATTTCCAAGAATCCCCACAACAAACGGTGTCTCCATTGTTGTAAACGACGATTCACAGCTAATGGGCATGTTACGTGCATTCTGGAACAATCTGTCTGATTTTTTTTGTACGCTGATTTCCATGAAAGTTTGAAGCAAAATGTTCCACTCGATTATGTGTTTAGTTAAAAACCGATATTTTATTGTTTGATATTGCGATAATCATATTTCTCCCTTTTTAGATTTTAGTCTTCTTTTAGATTCAAATAAAATTATTTTCGATTACTTTGAATTGTTCAGTTTCAATTGTTCCAGTAGATTGATTGAAGAAGAATAATTGTCGAAGTAGTTCAAACTCTTTAAATTCCTGTGTAATTCTTCGTTTCTTTCCTTGTTATACACCAAAGAAAGAAATAAGCTCCATCTGATCAGCAATACATCAAAACTTGCATCCACGTTTGATTCGTTTTTGTAAGTTATATTGCTTCAGAGGGTTACGATATTTGAATGTATTACCCTCATCAATAGTCATGTTTCTAATTGAGTTGTACAAGCGTCTAAAGTTTTCTACCAAAGTAACCGACAAAAGTGTCTCACTTTATAGGGTTTAATTCTTGTTATTTGTGGGAATCACATGATTATCAGAATTTCCAAAGTTTTCTGAAAAGTATCCGACAAAGGTCTCACTTTGAAGAGTTTATTCTTGTTATTTGTAGCAATCACATGATTATCATTGCAATGTAGATACTATAGAATTTCCTCAAATCGATTTCTTGGCATACAAGTTGTAATTACTGGTATTGCCAAGTCAGAGCTAGAGTTACAATATTGTTTCCACGTTGGCAACAGGTGGTAGGATATAAAAAAATTAATTAATGGTAAACATTTATACTTCAAAGTTTTATTACGCTGAGTTCCATATAGATTATTCTGATAGACAATATTTTCTATTGCTTTGCCCAACAACTCCAGATAGATGTCAGTAGCTGTTCTACAATCTTTAAAAAATTCGTCAACTGGACCAACGTATCACTTGTATTCTGGTATTTCAATACTTTTTCTCCGTTTTTCCATTTTCGATTGGGTGGTTCAATGATCATATTTGTTATAGAGCTTTTTTGAATATCCTTATGGTGATGTGGAAATTTTTGCTTATGGATGTTGATGGTCTAAGGTTTTCAGTAACATTCAAAATGCATAATTTCTTTGTCGTTTTTATCTTCAATCAGTTTCGTTCTAGTTCAGCACCCAAATCGGTTGAAAGGGTAAGAATCTTTAATTAGAAAGTGAACTCAATGATTTTGAAGGCGCAAATAATTAAAATTATTTTAAGTATGTAACACAAGATGCTGCAGATTTACCGATGTTGGTAGAAAAAAATGAAGCTTCACAAAACTACTTTTAAAAATGGTAGCAATAAAGCATTACTTGAATTTATTTCGGAGAACCCCTTAAAAAGTTAGCAGCCGGTAATGCACTGACATTTTTAAGTTTCAGTTTAATAGCATAACTGTTATACTTGTCTATTTACTGTTAAACTCGTGAAAAAGACTATTTTCACTAAGGTTGAGTTGTTTTTGCCGTAAAGTCACTACAGTTTGCCTTAAGAGCCTGAATTTGATATTATACTTTCTGAATTAAATTTTAGATTTACAATATTATATTGCTAAAGCGTATACAATAACAGATATATACCGATCTTTAGGGCAACGAAGAAGCGGTTTAGAAAAATGAACAACTCTATTGTAGCTGAAAATAAACTTTTAGAAAGTGCGAAGACAAGTGGTTCTTTTTCTAAATTTTGTGTTTCGTTATAATCATAATGAAGCTAAGATATCGCCAGTTTAGGTAAACTTGCAGCAAATAGTGCTTTCGTTCTTCGTGTGTAACATTTATATTCAAACAATGCTTAGATTTAAACCTCTGCGTTGTGTTCCTTACTACTCTGAGACCCGTAGAAACCCTTTAAGTATATCCTCATTATCAAGTAAGTATCTGAACTTTTATTGATGTTGAAGTTTTTACAAAAACTTAAAGTTTAGGGTGAAATATAGTAAACTTTGCTCAAATCAAAGTGGTGAAGTGTCTACCACGACATATAATATCTAAATTAAAATGTCGAGCTGTAACCTCAAGAAATTAATTAGAGCACACTTTAATACAAAGAAAAGCAAACTTTGGAAAGAGTACTCTTGTTAATAACTGAGTTCCAGAAAATGAGAAGGTTGCGCTTAATGACATTCATTAGCTAGAATACACCTTCCTTCGTTGACATAACTATTCTAGCGGATAACAGAAAAATGGTAACAGATTGGATTTAGAAAAAGTTTAAGGAACCCTTATGGACTACTATAAAGATCGCATTAAAACATCAAATTAGGAGAGATGCCCTTACTTGGAAAGTCACATAAACTAAGAAACCTTAACAAACGGTGCGGTAAAGAAGTTGAAAACACAAACAGAGAATCATCCTGAATAAATTAGTAGAAGCTCGAAAAGGCACAGAAAAGCCAAACAGAGCTGTTTTTAATATAGATATATTTAAACTCTCCATTGAAAAAATAAATGATATAAAAGCGGGCCAGGCAAAACCATTATCATTATCTCAACGTACAACAGGTTTATCTAACTCTGTACCGCTAATAATATTCCCTTTTTCGACACTGGTGGCTGAGGACTCATATAGCCTGCTTGTTGCTAGTTTCAGTTCATCAATATGTTGCAGCAGTAGCTTCTCGATCAAAAAAATTACCTAACAACACAACTTTTTACTAATGGTACTTTAATTTATTCGGGAATACTTCCTTTGTTTCTGGTCTGATATGAAGGAATAGTCTTGGAACTCCTCTTCCTTAATACCCTGACTTTGAGGTGAGTGTTCTTTGTAAATCAAGCTGCGTGTCTTGAGCGAAGAAAGAGGAATAGCTCAGGTTTCTCGTAGAACGATTGTTTCATATAACTTGTGAACAAAATTAATGTATAGCTGGTAATATAGCACACAGTACACTCCTTAAAAAATTGTTCCAAACCTGAAGTATACAATAAATTTTAATCAAGTAAGAGTGATAATAAACCTTAGGACTAACAGCTTATTTAAGGTATAAGGTGACAAGGTTTCTTAGACAAATGGTACAAATTGCTATTTTTATAACTTTGAAGCTGGCAAGGCACGCGTTCCCGTTACTTGATCAAATTAAATTTCTGCTAATTTAGTTTTTACACTAATTTGCAACTTCCCATGGAGTTATCCAACAAAATTCTAATAGTACTACGCCTCCCTACGTGTGCCCTAGTATACAGTTACAACTTTAATTTTCACACTGACTTATATCTTGACGCAACCGACATATACGGATATCGTGTATTTCAGAAACGGGAAGGCGTTTACTAAGAACGTGTAGCTGTTTACCACATTTGTTTTGCGCAAGAAGGAAGTCTTTTACCAATCGTATTGCCCTTTTGCAAGAACAGTAGATATTTCTGTAAACAGTTACAGACTCGTGCAGAATTGGTCCGTTGGCGCATAATGTAGCCGTATACGTTTATCGTGTCGAGATATGGAATGAATCAGAATAGACCTTGTACGACTTTTACAGTTGAAGTTAAGCTATGCTGCATCATCTATAATTTTATTTTTCTAAAAGCAATTTAGTTTTCTTCTTGTACTTAGTATTTTTTTCAACAAAACCTACAATAAATGATAATTAATTAATAAAACTAAAAATTGTTGAAAGCAAAATGCAAATATACATTTTAAACATCTGCTTGAAGTAACAAAATGAAAATAATGGTATTCTTAGTAATAGTACCTGCAGTTTATAACAATGTTTAAATTATTTACTATTTATATACTTGTTCAACATAACCTTATCGAATTGCCAAAAATGTTATAATAAAGAATTGGGGTAGTGTTGCATGTGTAAAATGCGAGCAGTAGACCCTTATTTATACACATATTCGCAAAAATTAAGATTGTAAGGAATAATGATGCTAGCGAACTGTAAAGTAACCCTTAAAAGGATTATCTGTGTTACTAGCGCAGTCGGTCAATCAGATAAGGTTATGTTTACAATTAATGTTATTGTATTCTTAATTTGGTTATTACCCATTTTGAATGTTAACAATAGTTTAAAGTGGTGCAAAAATGCAACGATCCATTGTATGACCTGATAAAAAATCTTTGAGAGTTAACATAGAGCTTTTTTATATCAAGTATGGCGATAATTTACTAAAAAGTATACTTTGCTCATTTAAACAGCATTTGTAACGAAGATCTTTACATGTAGCAATAATATAAGACTAATAGCCATTTTAGTAAACAAGGTTTTGTAATAGTAAAGAAAACTAGCACTAATGGTCTCAATGATAAAAATTTAATGATTTAAAGTAATAACTGACTCATTGAGCCTAAAACGTGATTGCCACATTTTTATCTTTCTGTGATAATAATACACATAGATGTTTTAAGTAAATAAAGGCTCAGTTGCATTAGATAGGTAACTGCTATTTCAGTTTTAGAAACTCTGGTGTGTGATATACAGGAATGTGATTACTTTGTAATACAAATAAAATATATTTGTTAAACGAATGCAACATTTTGAATGGTAATTCGTAAATATACGCATTTTATTATAAAAGAAATATAAATAACGCTTTGTACAAATAAATAGTTGTTGAATGTTAAAAAAACATATAAAAAATTTAAGTTTATACTTTTTCATAAAGTCTTCCTTTCAAATAAAATATGCTCAAGCCCTAGAGCTGCATGTAATTACATTTTAATTTATTTTCTAGGAAAAACTAGATGTTCTGTTATTATATAACAGTTAATGTTATTCTGTTATAATTATTATTATATAATTACTGATTATGTATATTTTGATGTTTGTAAAAAATAGGCAAAACCACTTGTACAGAAACGTTAGGTTAATATTTTAAAAGACAATCTGAAAGGGCCTATTTTGTAAACAAATGTATGGTACGTTGAATGTAAAATATCGATGGATATATCATGTACTAAAAATAAATGTACCTATAAGTATTAGTAATAAATTGTTTGTTAAACTTATTCTTTTATTTTTCTTAGTGTTTTGCTGATTAAACGTATTTTATACGTTTATACAATCATGTTTTTGCCACATCAGTATCAAATGGGAGAATCATTAAAATTTAGTACCTTAAATCTGTAATATATGCTATTTTCAGAGAGCTCATAAAAAATGCAAAACAATATTGATGTTTTACTCAGTTTGAGACCGTTTGCTCGTATCCTCAGCATGTTGTAGAATTTATAACACTTGTAGTATTTTTATAAATACATTCGGGTTCTTTACTTCAAAAGTTACTAATTGTTAATTTTAATATGTAATGCTATTTGGGACAAGATAGAAATAGTACTAAAAGATTAATAAAACGATTTGTAATAACAAATTTCAGAGGGGCATGACAAGCAATAGTTATAGTCCAACAACACCAAACGCTTGTATTGCGAAGTTTAGTTCTAAAGTGTAAACATTTCATCATTAACTTTTTGAGGTTAACTAGGACGAAATTCATAATAATAGTATAGATATCTGTACTGTGGAGAATACGGATTGAATGTACAGAGGAACTCAAGATAGGGTTGCCTTCATATAAACACTTCAACAGAAACCTGTATACTTTAAATTGACAAAATTCTGTATTACCGTATAAGTTGGTGGCGTCATCCTAAATGAAAACACGAAAGCTCTGAAAAACGTTTATTGCTTAAGCACAGAAATCCACATTTTAAGTTATAGGTTACTGAAGATAAAGTTTGGAACACAAAAAGAGGTAATAATAAAATATAGAGAACTGTAAGTATTCGACACGTGTAATTACAAAGAAATTCTAGAGTTATATTTAGATATACCTTTTTACCAAGAAGTTGTAAATAATCAGGACTACGTAGGAACAATGCCAAATTATGGTTTTAAACACTTTTACGCATACTTCGCGTATTTTGAAGGAACTTTTACCAAAGTAAAGTCCTGTGAAAATGTGCAAATTCTGAAATTACAATCACCGTCCAAACAAGCTTACAGAAATACAAACTTAATTTTAACAAATCATCTGAGGTTTGAGAACAAATACAAATCAATTAGACATACTTTTAAAAATGATTGGAAGACGTATGTAAAAGAATGAAATAGTGAACGTTGAATAAAAAATTGTAGTATGAATTAACCTCCATAGTGAAAAGCTCTATATAGGCTGGTAGTCATCAGGAGTGCGGTAATACTCAAAATCTTCTACTCAATGTCTAATTATTATTAACTAGTTACTGGTTTTGACATAATTGTCATCTTGATACCGTACGCTATTGTACAAATTAACGTCAAACATACAGAGAACTGGTAAATACTTTTGAATAACTTTAAACCTTAATTTAATGAAAATATAGGAAAGACAGTGTAATGTCGTAAAACTTTAAGACGCTTAAAAAAGCAAAAATCAAGCAAAATCTCAATACCGTTTTCGCTTTATTTTAAATTAAGTTTTAAAGTTATTTGGATTTGGCAATGTTCTATATATGAGGAGAGTTTTTTATGTTTTCTACTTAGCTATGTAGGTAAGGAATTAGAGGATAAACAAAGAAATTTGAATTTTCAACGTAAAAACCATTAACACTAACACACCTATTTCAACGTTTTTCTAATAACGCTGTGCCTTGGAAAAAAACTTATTTTGGTAATTCTTCAAATTACGACTTCATAGCGTTTTCTAACTCGTTATTCGATAAACATCGACCCCCTTCAAATGGTTTTTGAGTTTTTAAAAAAGATAGTAGTCACAGGGGACGAGGTCGGGTCTATAAACAGGATGCTGTAATCCCATAAAACCGCTTTCATTGATTACTGCTTGAACAATTCGATCTTTATGCACCCTGCAGTTATCGTGCATAAATAGAGTTTTCTGAGCACAATTGTGTGATCTATTTTCGTGTTTAGCCGCTCTCAAGTCTCAATTCTGTTTTTGTAGGTATTTACCCGGTATTATATTCCGCTTTGGCATACACCTAAATAAAAGAATCCCCTCAGCGTTCCAGAAAACTGTGACCACTATTTTTCTCCCGGAAAATTGTGCCCTCGACTTCTTGGGAGATGGAAAGTGCTAATGAACTTATTGCATGTATTCTTATTTCATGCTAGGTCCCAGTGGTGTATGAAGGTATTATCGCCAAATAAAATTCTGTAGAAGAAGTCTTTATGTTTGGATGAAGCAGTCAAATTCTACTCGGAAATTTGTCTACACACTTCTTTGTTTGGGACTGAGCTTGAGAATACATCGTACATTTTACTCATTCCCAAATCTTCAAGTAAAATATTAAAAACACTCGATTCTAATATTCCTATTTCTCCAGCAATGACTGTAACTTTCAGACGGCGATCAATCAGCACCCTATCTTTAACCCTCTTGATGATTTCATCAATTGATGCTTCCAGATGTCTCACACATTGGAAAATTATGAATGGATACACTTCCGCAATTGAACTACTTGCACCAATGTATAACCCGGTGCGTGTGTGGGTGTGTGCGTGTGTGCGTGTGTGCGTGTGTGCGTGTGTGCGTGTGTGCGTGTGTGCGTGTGTGCGTGTGTGCTGTGTGGTGCGTGTGTGCGTGTGTGCGTGTGTGCGTGTGTGTGTGTGTGCATGTGGTGTACGTGTGTGGGTGTCGTGTGCGTGCATGGGTGTATGCGTGGTGAGTGTGTCGTGTGTGTCGTGTGTGTGTGGTGTGTGCGTGTGTGTGTGAGTGTGTGATGTGTGTGTGTGTGTGTGTGTAGTGTGCGTATGTGATGTGCGTGTTGTGTGTGCGTGTGTGCGTGTGTGGCTGTGTACGTGTGTGCGTATGTGCGTGTGTGCGTGTGTGAGTTTGTCTTCAAGTAAAACATTAAATACACTCGATTCTAATATTCCTATTTCTCCAGCAATGACTGTAATTTCAGTCGGCGATCAATCAGCCCTATCTTTAACCTTCTTGATGATTTCGTCAATTGATGCTTCCAGATGTCTACACATTGAAAATTATGAATGGATACACTTCCGCAATTGAACTGCTTGCACAATGTATAACCCGGTGCGTGTGTGTGTGTACTGTGCATGTGATGCGTGTGTGCATGTTCCGTGTGCGTGTGTGGTGTGTGCGTGTGTGCGTGGTGTGCGTGATGTGCTGTGTGTGTGTGTGTGTGCGTGTGTGTGTGCGTGTGTGCGTGTGTGGTGTGTGCTGTGTGTGTGTGTGCTGTGTGTGTGGTGTGTGGTGTGTGTGTGGTGTGTGTGTGTGTGTGTGTGTGTCGTGTGTGTGTGTGTGTGTGTGTGTGTGCGTGTGTGTGTGTGTGTATGTTGTGTGTGTGTGTGTGCGTGTGCTGTACGTTTGCGTGTGTCGTGTGTGCGTGTGTCGTGTGTGCGTGTGTGCGTGCGTGTGCGTATGTGCGTGTGTGCGTGTGCGTGTGAGTTTGTCTTCAAGTAAAATATTAAATACTCGATCCTAATATTCCTATTTCTTCAGCAATGACTGTAACTTTCAGTCGGCGATCAATCAGCACCCTATCTTTAACCTTCTTGATGATTTGGTCAATTGATGCTTCCAGATGTCTCACATATTGAAAAATTATGAATGGATACACTTCGCAATTGAACTGCTTGCACCAATGTATAACCGGTGCGTGTGTGTGTGTGCGTGGTGCTGTGATGCTGTCGTGTGCTGTGTGTGTGTGTAGTGTGGTATGTCGCATTGCTGTTGCTGTAGTGCTGTGTGGTGTGTATGTGCTTGTGTGTGTGGTGTGTGGTGTGTGGTGTGTGCGTGTGTGGTGTGGTGTGTGCGTGTGCGTGTGTGTCGTGTGTGATGTGATGTGTGTGTGTGTGTGGTGTGTGGTGTGTGTGCTGGTGTATGCTGTGTGTGTGCGTGTGTGCGTGTGTGCGTGTGTGGCTGTGTACGTGTGTGCGTATGTGCGTGTGTGCGTGTGTGCGTGTGCGTGTGTGGGTTTGTCTTCAAGTAAAATATTAAAAACACTCGATTCTAATATTCCTGTTTCTCCATCAATGACTGTATCTTTCAGTCGGCGATCAATCAGCACCCTATCTTTAACCTTCTTGATGATTTGGTCAATTGATGCTTCCAGATGTCTCACACATTGGGAAATTATGAATGGATACACTTCCGCATTTGAACTGCTTGCACCAATGTGTAACGCGATGCGTGTGTGGGTGTGTGCGTGTGTGCGTGTGTGTGTGTGTGTGCGTGTGTGCGTGTGTGTGTGTGTGTACCGTGTGTGGGTGTGTGCGTGTGTGCGTGTGTGCTGTGTGTGTGGTGTGTGTGTGGTGTCGTGTGTGTGTGTGTGCGTGCATGGTGTATGGTGCGTGGTGCTGTGTGCGTGTGTCGTGTGTGTGTTGTGTGTGAGTGTGTGCGTGTGTGCGTGTGTGCGTGTGTGGGTGTGTGTGTATGTGTGCGTGTGTGCGTATGTGAATGTGTGTGCGTGAGTGCGTATGTACGTGTATGCGTGTGTACGTATGTGCGTGTGTGCGTGTGCGTGTGTGCGTTTGTCTTCAAGTAAAGTATTAAAAACACTCGATTCTAATATTCCTATTTCTCCAGCAATGACTGTAACTTTCAGTCGGCGATCAATCAGCACCCTATCTTTAACCTTCTTGATGATTTCGTCAATTGATGCTTCCAGATGTCTCACACATTGGGAAATTATACTTCCGCAATTGAACTGTGTGCACCAATGTATAACCCGGTTCGTGTGTGGGTGTGTGCGTATGTGTGTGTGTGTGCGTGTGTGCGTGTGTGCGTGTGTGCGTGTGTGCGTGTGTGCGTGCGTGCATGTGTGCGTGTGTGCATGTGTGCGTGTGTGCATGTGTGCGTGTGTGCGTGTGTGTACCGTGTGTGGGTGTGTGCGTGCATGGGTGTATGCGTGCGTGAGTGCCTGTGTGCGTGTCAGTGTGTGTGCATATGTGTTTGTGTGTGTGTGTGTGTGTGCGTGTGTGCGTGTGTGAGTGTGTGCTGTGTGTGTGTGCGTGTGTGCGTGTGTGAGTGTGTGCGTGTGTGCGTGTGTGCGTATGTGAATGTGTGCGTGTGTATGTGTGTGCGTATGTACGTGTGTGCGTGTGTGCGTGTGTGCGTGTGTGCGTGTGTGGCTGTGTACGTGTGTGCGTATGTGCGTGTGTGCGTGTTCGTGTGTGCGTTTGTGTGTGTGTGTGTGTGTGTGTGTGTATGTTTGTGTGCCTCCGTGCATGTGTGTGTTGATGTGTGGATTTACGCGATAACTCCAGAACAAAAAGACGTACGTAGTTAAAATTTTGTATTTAAGCTTGTTTCCATTTCTCCTTGAGCTGATCAGATTTTGGAAGGAATTTAGTGGCGTTGTTAAGAGCTGTTTTTGATTTTTGTCGAATATTTCTGAAACATAGGTATATTTCAAAGATATAAAAATACCAAAATGTATAACTTAATTGTTGGTTCAAATCTTTTCAGTATCTGAATAATGATTAATTCTATAAGAAAATGTGTAGACCTATCTTTTAAAGAATATTTAACTGTACATACATAGCTTTTCTTTATAAAGTTTTTTAATATAAATCGAAATAAGTGTAAAAATTAAATAAATGTGATTGAAAATGCTTAAACTGTATTGTCGATATCTTTATAGAAGCGGGCGGCATTGTATCTAGAGTCTATTAACCTCTATATAACATGAAGTTTTGAACGTGTTTGACGTAGGTTGTTGTCTATTTCCGTAATTAACGTACCTATTATAAAGGAAGTTGCATAATTATCCTAAAAGAATTGTTATTACAATTAGGTATTAATTTTTTTATTTTGCTGGTTAACAGGTAGTGTGTTTTTCCACACCAAATAGGTTGAACATTTGCTAACTTCCATCATGATGAAGGAAATTCCCAAGAAAATGTAGAGGTTGAATAAAGCTTAGATAGGACTGGTGCTAGTTAGGGGGAATATTTATTTATGACAGTATCGGGATACCTTCTGGGTCAGTCTACTTATTGACATCAAGCCTAATGACAATCGATTCCAGGAGCTTATACCGAAAACGGGTTAGTTGTATGGCGTATGAGGAAGAGTTGACTAGGAGCAAAACTTTTCAGGAATCATTGAGACACGAGTTTAAGGTAAGTAAATTCACAATGGACTGGCTTTGTCTATAGAAGCAGCAACCTCAGATCCGTCAAAAAATGTTTTGCAGGAAAATAAAGAGCGAAAGTTTTACTGATGGCTTTAGCTAAAGGCCAAACATTACGACTGCCCAAAGGAGATGTAGCTAGTTTACTACATTTTCGTTGCTCAAACAACTTTTTACTTTTAGTGTAACACTTTTGCAGCTATTTCTAGAGCCAACGTAGTCTGCTGCTTGACTCTCGACCGATTTATTAGGTTTCATTAGATATAAGATTTATTTCGAAAGGTATTGCATCACCAGAAGACCGAGTGAAGTAGGGTTGTAAACGAGAATGACCTAGGCAGTTTGTATTTTGCGAATGTATAGCTCCATGCCTATGAAGGTGACTTCAAATACTAAAAGAGCAATTTCCGAAGAAGAGGACGACTTAAAACAATATTGACGTCATGGACAGATTGCAAGGAAGGCCCGTAAATTATTCCATTTAACTGACTTAAAACACCATAAGATTGTATCGGAGTTGCGAACAATAGAGAAATTAGAGACAGTAAAAGTTCTGTGCTATAAATGCTTTGTAACTGTGGTTTCATGTTGGTCGAGCTGATCGGCCTATTTCCACAGTTTTAGCTCTTATAGCGCGACGTTTCGGAAGCGGACGCTGTTTGCGTCATCAGGTGTAGTACTGAGAAGGGCTGTTTTCTCACTGGAGTGGAATTCATGTATTATGATTTTTTCCCAAGCGCTTGACTACTTTCAGATTCGAACTTGGTACCGTTTACCTGTAAGCTACATCTTTACCACTGAGCCACTGATATTATATATATATATATATATATATATATATATATATATATATATATATATATATATATAACTATAACTAAATAAGTTCTAAATTAGTTACAATCACTGAAATGTTAAATTATGCATTTCTATTACATATTAAGATAATTATTGTTTGAGGGTGGCACAGTACGTCCTTTCTACGTGTATTAGTGATACTCCGTAGTCCACTACAGTATTAGGTGAGTCTAATTTTTCTGATTAGTGCTAGATATAAGCATGTGTTGGTAACGTGCCTGCAACAAGGGTGCTAGAAACGTTTTACAGGTTGTAAAATGGACGTGGATGTGTTATCAGGGTAGTTCACTAGGGATGTCCAGGTGGTTTATCGGTACCGTTAGAATTAAATCTATGAAATGATTGAAGATAAGTGAGAGTAATCGTGTCAGGTCGAAATTCAAATCAATAAATCTAGTGAGGTATAAAGCAGATGGGTATAGTGATTATCTGGTACAGAGATGTGACTATTTGTGCGCAGGATAAATCTCAACGTTGAATTAGCTTCATTTGTGACTGGCATCGGTATATAAAAATAAGCGGTAACAGGATAGCAGTTGTGGAAGAATTAGTGATGGTGTAGCATATCAGGAAAGGCAAATTTTATGTAAGGAGGTTTTAAGATCATTACAACCTGACATCGCGGATGTTGCAATATTGGATCAGAATAATACTTGTATATGAGGGTCTATAGAGACGCTCTACGTGATCAATACGGGACAGTGATACCTCCGCAAACCAGAACACAAGTATCTTTTATCAATTATTATCTTGGCTTCATCCAAAGGCAACAGACGTTTGGAAGGAAGGTACGGTAAAAGGGTAGGATAAGGAAAGGTGAATGGCATGTATTGTGGACGTGGGTGGATGTGTAATGTCAGGGCTGGTACTGCATGTGAGTGTTTATCGAGAGCAGGTAAATATGTTAATAAATGAAATGATTGAAGATAAGTGAGAGTAATCGTCTGGTCAGGTCAGAAATTGTAAAAATCTATAAATGTACGGTGCAGGTATAAAGCCAATAAGTATGTTTGTATCTGGTAAATAAATGTAAATAGGTCAGGACAAATTCAACGTGGAATTAGTGTGTTTGTGTGACTGGGCATCCGGTATATATAGGGGAAATTGTAGAGTGGGTAACAGGATATCAGTTGTGGAAAGAATTAGGAATATGGCTTGATAGGCATTATTTCTAGGAAAGGAAAATTTTATTTAAGAGTTTTATATATAACAATACAAAATCTCATTTATAATGGATCGTAAATGAGAAGCTTTAATAGTGGACAGCTAAACAAGTTACTTCCAAACAGGACAGGATTTTACGTCCAGACACAAGAAACCAAAAACTTTTTTTTTTAATTATTAATTTGCCAAGATACCTGAGTGCACGTAAGTTACGTGAAAAGACACTTTTGCCTATCACTGCTAATCTTTTACACTGAATATTCCTGCATTAGAGGACCTATTTTTTCTTTCAGGTTGCTTACCTTTGCACAATGCAGATGTTTTTGTAGTAAAATATTTACAAATTATTAAATAATGTGTTAAGGATAGACCTACCGGTGATACAATACAATCGTCAAACCTTATTCTGCAAGGTCAGATTTGGCGCACTTAACGCTTTTGCTTTGGCAACTCCCACAAACCTTCTTTTGACATGTATTGCAAACATCTTTGGTTTTTTTGCCTTTGCAACCAACAAGTATTTGGTATTTTTTGCGGTTACCTTCTTCTTTGTTACCAACATCAACAGCAAAATGTAAGTATCTAGCTTTTCGGGTAACGACATATGGTGCAGCTAGTTCATCACAAATCTTCAGAATAAAGTCCCTGCGTTTAATTTTTGTTCTTTGTTACGAGTTGGAAGATTGTGTTGGCACTAATCATGGCTAAATCTAGCACATTGTAAAATACATGCACAGGCAACCTGCGTGTCGAAGCTCGCACACTGTATCTTCGTGAGATCTGATCAATTACATCAACCCCACTTTTAGTCACATTGTAGTAACGAATAGTTTCAGGGATCTTTTTTACAGTGTCGTTTTCAATATCGCAACCAGTGTGCATAGTACTTGAAACTAAAACATTTTTGTAGGTTTTTCCCTGGTAGGCAGTCAACGGAGCTACTTCTTCAGTGCATGTTTTGATCATGCTCATCATTGAATTCGTAATAAACAGTCTCAATGCACTCGCGGGGGAATCATGTTCAATGTTCCTTTTAGCATATCCTGTTGGACCTGAAATTTCTTTCAGAACGTTTTGTTGGCCTCTCCTACCTGAGGTATTGCCAGCTTCAACGTAGGTCCAAGGTGTTCCATCAGGGCTGAGCTAAACATCACCAACGTGTCTTTTAGACTATTCGGTAGACTTCCTGCCTCGCCCCCGCCCAAGAGTTTTTGCTTGCTGTACAATTTCAGGTGTACCTGAAGAGTGCTGGTTCAAACTGTTGGTTACTGCATCTGGAAAAAATATTTTCTTTTGTAAGTAAATGTATGTTTTATTCGACTCATTCAAATTTAAAAGCTGAAATTATTTGCCTTCCTCACTAGCGTCTACATTTTCAGTTACTGCATACTGTTGGTTGTCGTGACGAGAAGATGAATGACTGCTCCGTGTACGTCTCCCTCGCGCATCCGTTGATTGTCAAGGTCCAGTATTTTGTTTTTTTTGAGGAAGGCCCTGACCTGCTTGATTCCCAAACATACTTTATTAGTGCGCAAAGTATGTTCATAATTGAGTATATGTAATCCACTATATGATTTTGTGTAGTGAAATAATTGGAAACTGCAAACGTGTGTTTGATTTACCTTTAGCGTTGACAGCAGCACCTGCACGTCCCCTTTTCCCCGGATTATCCACTGAGACGTCAACACGCACATTTTTGCCGCGCAAAGATGTGCGTTGACCTTTATGGTGAGAGAAATATGTCGTTACCACCGTGACAGACTAAATTCTAAATTTAACACTAGAAACTAAATCACTCAATGTACCAAACATTTTGTGATGTCGAGATAAAAAAATACGGTACTTACCAGTTGAATCAGTAGGATATTTTTCATCGTCGCTTGAAGAACTATTACTAGAACAGTGAAAACTTTCGTCAGAAATATCGTCGTCACTCTTTGCGCTCTCCTTATCTGCATCGTCACTCTCCACTTCAGACTGTGCAGGAGAAATATACTTCAACTCTTCTAAAATCTCTGCCTCAATAAACCCCTTTTCGATCCATACCAGTCACACGCTCCGATCACCCGTAAACACGACGCGTTGCGGCCGATCAATGTGCGCACTCGTTGCAGTCAAAGACACTACTGCTGCTGTCCCCACTGCCACACCACGCCATCAGTTTGTACCTTACTGTTGCGCGTACTCAGCGATCTATTCCCTACCGCGCGACCCACACGGCAGAAACGCCGTCTGGGCTCCGCTACGATTGACGTACCGGTATTTCAATGTTGCTGCGACGCATCAAAGAACAGATTCAAAACACAATTCGATACTGCAACACATTTCTTTACTGCTTATATTTCGATAGAACATACTAAAAAAAAACACACATCCATATACTTGTGTTTAAATCATTCTGATGACTACCAGTACTATATGAAAATATATAGACTTTCCGATCGTTATACAAAAAAAAATGACACACTGCAATATAAATTTGCATTCAGAATTCATCTGTACTACAAATATAAACTGTCTGGTCAAGTTTGGGTAAAAACATGACCTACGAATTCATTATTCGTACATATAAACACTAAGGGGACATTTGACCCCTAACGGTCGACAACATAATAACTAAATTTTTTTGGGAACTGTTTCTAAATTAAAGGAACAAGTTCTCTAACCAAAAATATTAATAGTCACGAGAGCACATAAACCAACAGCTAATAGGACCAGTCCTACAGAAAGACAAATTTCAAAAGGGGTCAAATGACCTCTTCCGGTCGTTTTAGTGTTAAAGCATAGAGTAAAATCTATTAGTATAACATTAAGTAAACGCTTGAAACAGAAGCCAGTTTAACTATAATGTGTTCTACAATGTCAATTTTGTAAAAATACGGAAACATTTCAGCAGATCTCTTTTCCTTAAATGTATTTTTTTAACAAGCACCAACTTGACAAAATGGCTTCAACCCAAAGGAACCAAATAACGGCCTGCTTTCCTCTTAGACCAATATATTGAGATGATTCAAATTACATGCATGTAGCTATGTAAGTCGCATAGTAAAGTATTTCTTTAGTTGGTACAAAATGGTACATATCATTAAATAATTCTAGATAAGAATGATTAATAAACATTGAGATGTTTGTAAATTTTAAATATTTCTTAATATAATTTTAATAATGTTAATATAAGTAATCGACAGCACAGTACATTGAAGTATAGGGTATGTTTGTTATCGTTATGAGTTAATTCAAGTTTTCATTTAGTTTAGTAAGTATTGACAGAAATAATGTTAAAACTAGATTTAGGCTGGTATCAATGTTACAATTCACATGTACGCAGCCAAGATTATTGAAAACATTCGTATTAGTGCGTTAAACACATATCAGTGCAAAATTATGAAAAATCACAACAAGCACATTAGTGAGTAACTATAAAACATGAATCAAGCAGCAGCTCTGGGATTATTGTGTTTAATCAACATTTTATGACCTTAAACTAGTGAGTGACAACATTCCGACACTAGTCGTAGAAGAACTTATGAACCTACGAAAGTGGTAAAATAAATTAATTGGTGACTTGAACATTAAGTTTAAACACTTACACTAACAGTTATTGTGTTTAAAAGTGTGAAATTTAACATTAAAATTATATAAACAATATGAGGTTATGTTATTTCCTCGCATAAAATTTTTGTAAAAAGTATTTTAAATTGAGACAATTTGTATAAAATAAATTAGTAGAGGCAAAAATAGTAAGGTAGCCTCAATTTCATGTTACAATTCATTATATTTATGTCCATTTTGTTAATTTTAGTTTTTAAGAGTATTGGTAGAATTTAAATAATTTTCCTCTCAAATTGGCCGTAGGCATGTATAAGATGAATATTTGGGTGTAGTAGCATCCCCTATTCATGTAGAGGTCATTTCCAGGCCTGTAAAATTCATAAAATTAGCGTAAATTCAATAAATAGTGTAAAAATTAACGTAGTTATTAAGTGTAGGCATTAGTTCGTGTTTGGGTGTCAAATTATCGAGAAAATTATGTAGAACATGAAAATGTTATTAGTTTTAAGAAATGTTAAAGGGCGAAAGTTATAGGGTTTTAAAAAATATCGTAATGTAAAATTACAGTAGCCAATCAGAATTTAGGAAATATTCTTGGTAACTATAAAGAACATTCGAAGATTTGGTCGTCAACCAAAATCATATAAATACAAGTGCTTTAGGTTCACAAACTCTCTTAATTTTCCTCTGTTTCAACAACTTGCCAAATTTTTTTGAAAATAATTTTAAAACAAATTAACGTCACTTCGGTAAAATAACAAAGTGCGATTTAGTATCGCAAGTGTTAACGAAACAAGTGATAGTCTTTTGTCGGGAAATAATTAAATTAAGGTTAGTTTACCTTTTTAAATTTCAAATCGGAGGTTTTCGATAAGTTATAAAAATATTTCCGCAGTTTCGACATTGTTTGTTTTAAATTTATGTTGTTTATGTTGGTATGGATATTTAATTTCGTTGTCTTCGTGTTTTTATCATTATACACCTTGTTATCGAAAGTGTGTTTAATTTATAACAACCTTCAACGATCCATGCTTTTCAAAACTTATTTTGAAATTAATTTAAGAAGAAGTGATGAGCCTAAAAATAAAGATTCGTCAATATTATAATAACAATAGTGAAACTTACCTAAGTGAATAAGCTGTTTATATAAAAGAAAATTTGGATGTGCGAGGAGCAGAGTTGCAGTTCACAGGAGCTGTTGTCTACAAGCAACTTCAGCAGCAGTAACCCACAAAAGGAGGACATTTTATGTGAGTACTTTATTGTTGACATTGATACTTCATTTATGTTCATAATTCCAATCCTTTGTAATAATCATGATGTGCAACAACAGGTATGCATGTCCAAAGGGAATATTATTTGTTCTAAAAATTTAAATGGTTTATATTAATTTTGTTTTTAATTCAAACGTAGTTATACTTACTTGTATGTCGAATTTCACTTTTTGTTGTAGTCAAATCACATGTTTGCGTATTCACAGCGCATGCCCACGTATACTTTTAGAAGAATTTTGTTATGTACAGGGTGTGACACAGGTATTAATGCGAATTAAAATTTATAATTCAATTTACTTGATCTATTTAGATACTATAAAAATAACAGGACATTGACTCAATGTGATTTAATCATTTTAACTGTGATTATTGTATTCAAAAAAAGCAATATAATTCAAATTAATAATCATTTATTTTATAATTTTAAAAGTAGACTTTCTTCAAAATTTTGATCCCTATCCCCTTTGATGAGTCTCATGTTCTCCGACAATAATGTTTTTTTAATATTAAGAGTTTTAAATAATAAAAAACAATTCCAATTTTAAATAATAAATAGAATAATAATATAAATTATAAATATAATTATAAACTAGAATATTTAGAGGGGAGTTTTAAAACAGTACAGTTTAAATAACGCTTGATTTATCAAAAAATTTAAAATTACTAAACAACCCACAGTGATCTTACACGCGACACAATGTTTATAAGAATAAGGACGTTAATTAGAAAATACTTCATTTACTCAGTCAAATTAAGACAATTGCATCCGAAAACATTCGGTGAGTTAAAAAACAAACTCGTTAAAGCGGCGAGCTCAAGTTCCTACTGGAGTAGTCAGCTAGTCATTTAATAGCCTTAGCTCTTATTGTCTGATCTGTGGTGATACGAGAGAACACAAACTGGAAATATATTTAAATCTAATTACCTATCGTTATATTCTTTCCCCGTTCTCCTTTTCATTTATTTATTTGATTTATGTTTACATTTGTTTAAATTCATCCCTTTCAAGATTCATTAAGTAAGTTATACTTGTTACCCATGCAAAGTTATGTTTTACTTATTTCATTCATTTTAATTAAATCAAAATTAAATTGACTCTAATGTAATTTAGAATTCGGTACAGTTTTAGATGCTGCATTGCGCTCTACAGTTCAAACAAATAACGGTCTTTGTTACACTTCCACATTTTCCACAAGCATATTTGTTACACATTGAACAAACGTTTCTATTTTTGTCACATTTTTTAATTTGGCACTGATGACGTTTTTTAGGTTTCGTTGTATCAGATAATGCTGGTTCTTGCACCAAAATCTTGTTTCGAATCGAAATACTCTTTTCTTAGTTCCTCAGCTAGAGTAAATATAAAGTCTCTTCTTTTTATTTTAGAGCCTACGACTTCCTTATAAACTATCCAGGCGTTGATTGTGGCAAGATCTAAAACATTGTAGAACACATGAACTGGCCATCTACGTGAACCAGCTTTCGTAGAATATTTTCTAGCCATTAGGTTCAACACATCTACCCTAAACTTTGTTTCATTGTGATGCATCAGGTTTCAGGTTTCTTGTTTTTGCCATCAGTTGGAATATGACATTTTTATTAGCTTCACCCTGATAAATTGACAAAGTACTTTTACCATTTTTCATTACTGTCGTAGAATATAACTCTGCCCTTTTATTCTTGATACAAATTGGTAATTCCTTTCTTGCTCGGTTCATTGTTCTTATTGTTCCTATTATTGTTGCTAACGTTTGGCTGGCAAAAAGTTGCGGTAGTAATATTTCTACCCATCCTTAGGTTTCATTAATTTTAAAACAACATTTTCTGGAAGGGGTTGGTGGTTAGGACGCATATCATCCTTTCGTAAATAAGGAAAACCATTCAGGAGATATTTAGAATTCGTATCAACAGCTAGCCAAAATTTTACACCAAATTTGCAGGCTTAATCGCCATATGTTGTCTAAATATGTATCTAGCTTTAGTAGGAAACACGAAATCGATTGCGTGACATGGTCCCACGAAAAAATTGCGGTCCCCAATTAACAGACCATAAACTGTCAAGCTGTAATGTGCTTGCACAGTAAGCATCATTAGCTAGCGATATTGCAAGAAAACCTTCAATTTATTGAAGAGACAATGACCAGTTTGTATCATCTCCTAGTTCAAAATTCACTTAGCACAGAGTTAGCAAACACTTATCTTTTTGGTTCAGCAGTATTTCGCATAACATTCCTTTGAACTATATTGCCAACATAAGGTCCACTTATTCCACAATTTCCCATATTAGATTTGGCTGATTGTTTACTCCCCACAGGGATGCATGTAATTTTTCGTTTTGGATGGTGTTCAATGTAGTTACTAATTGCATTAGATGTACAAGGATCTGAAGTGACATTATTTACGCTCACATCAGATTCTTCACTTTGTTCACTACTTTTGTCGTCAATAGGAACAGCTTCATCACTTTCACCATCTTCAGAACGGTTATATGATTTTTCGGATTCGCATTCAGATAAGTTTTCCAACTCCGAAAGATAATCTAAAGCCTGTTGTTGTGCAAAACCGCGAGACAACCACATTTTGTTTACTATGGAATTAACCCCGTAATAATTACAGAAGTATCTCACAAGAACGTTCACTTGCAACTAATTTGGTTCGGACTTGCAGTATAGTCCTAAACATTACCAAAATAATAGTAAAATACATTGTTTTATATCAACGTTGTAATTATTTTTGTTGTATAACCTCGAAACTGATTATGAACAGCCAAAAGGCGGTTCCGGCAGTTATACAGATACTAGAAAAAAACTCTCTGTTTTTTTTTATATTCCAAAAGTACTTACAAATCTAGAAAAAACCATAATACGTCAACACCGTAACTCTAAGCACAACGGAGAAACAACAATTTAAAGTAGACACGCGGTATGGTTTACCACTGCATTATTGTCATGCAGGTACTCTAGCTGTAGGCTTTATGTTCTAATTTAGAGCCTGATGATGACAATATAACTACTGGAACATGCCGCGTTAAGATCAGTTACATTTATATTTAATCATCATATAGGATTTCATAGCGAAGGTTGCGTGTATCTAATTCATGTATTTCTTAAACACTTGTAGCGGTTGTATAAGTATTTCAGGCGAATGTTTCTCCTAAATATATCGACGCAACCTACATCGTATGTAACGAGGCTGCATGTTCGCTTTGGTTTTACATTCTACCATCATGTTAAACATACAAATTGATCACATGCTACTCACCGGTATCATGTTTTTATGTCTTATTTAAAAAAGTTCTTCAAGTACACCGAAACAGAATTGAAAAGATATCGATTAATCCACATTCGGTCAGTCTATACTTATACTACCCTGCGCTTTAGTCTATAAATAGCAAGATAAGCTCCATATACCTTTAGTTGGAAATACCAACAGTTTTCAACTGAAACCAAGCTAGACTAATTACAAAATAATATTTACACCCATTTTATACATTCGAATGTAAACTGTGTTGCATCTATCTGTATGTATGTATAATTCAGACAAAAGGTTTCCTTTGGGCATCTGCATTTCATAAAATTATTGTATGGTATTGAATATAGAATTATTCAGTTAAATACCATTACATTAACTCAGTAAAACTGTGTGAAATTTAATTTACACGTTCACCTAAATTAAATGTGTCAAGAACTAAACAAATCCGCTTTTCTTTACAAATATATTTTAGCAATTCCAGAAAACTTTTCTTCTCAGTAATACTATTATCTGGATAATTTCGACGAGTGAAAATAATTAACAACAATAATCTAGGTGAACGAACAGATTTCAGTCGATCTTGAGGTGTTACAAGGCGGTGGTAAATGTATTAGTACACCTACTGAACAATTTATGAACTTCAGTATAAATCGTTTGGCCTAGATAACCAACTTCGTGACTCATTCACATCAGTTTATTGGACTCCTAAAATAAAACAAAAATATAGCTTGATTATTCCAAATTACGTAATAATTATGTCAGTAATAATTTTTGTAAGCTACAAGCGCCTCGGAAACTAGATCGTTTAGGAATCATCACATTTACTACAAATTAATGTAAGGTTGGTAAAGATTTATGGATCAGTGTTTTAAACAATAAATTGAAGGATTCGTCACCAACGATCAAATCAATCATACTCTTATATTCAGTTCTCTTCCATCTATACATATGAACACTTTCATTTTGAAACCACGTATTAGATACCAACACACTTCTTTTTACACAAATATTTACCATGCGCACAAAATTGTCATTTTGTATTGAATCTCGAAACACACCTAAAACACGTTCAGGATGTTCTCTTTGCACACCCACACATCCATTCAAAGCTTGCAATGAAATAACTCTTGTACTTGCCTTACATAAATTCAATAGGTTGTCCACATTATTGGTAAGCTAAGAAAGTGACTAGCGTTACTTCAATATTTAGAATTACTTTTTCATTACTTCTATCTGGCGCCCTCTGTGCTCTTTACTTTTAGTTCCAATTTCATCACTGTTAAGGATCTTTACCACCTCTAGTCTGGCTGAGCTACTGACAACGCCCTAGACTATTTTCGACACTACTAATTAGGAGATTTGAACGTAATAAAGGAGAAGGCTGTGTGTAATGCCTTACAATTGGAGACAAGCAAATTTTTAACTGGCGTTGATTACCACATCAACTTTGCTACTGATGCTTTGTTGTACGTTCAGCAGAAAGGAAACTCACTACCGCTCATTCAACCTTTTCGGGAGATATCACCATAGTTTCATTCAATCGTATGCGAACTTTATAGGTTCAAGCTTAATGACGTTGTGAACGTATGAACGCTAGCTCAGCTGAAAACTGTCAGAAAAAACCAACCTCTCGTCTATTTCTAGATGATTCAACCTGAAGTCGAATCCAAGCATCAAAAAGGTAAACGCTCTACTGCTGACAGTCCTCAGTTGCTCCATCCAGCACTTCCGCTACAAAACAGGCTTCTGCTAGCGAGCCTGAATACCTTTCCTTAGATTCTGAACAGACCTATAATTACTTCACCCCTAAAATTCCTAAAACTCGCTTCTGTAAGGAGTTTGAGTAATAGCTATTTATTCTCTGCTTGTCCTGTATTATTGACAGGGAAGGCGTTATTACTTTTTAGAGCGCACAAAGCCTTACTATCTTCTTGAGCAGATGTGGTGACACGATTCAAGTTAGAATTTCTTCCGGTGGATTACGATGAACGTCGGTATCCCGAACCGGAAGATAAACATTGATACAACTGCGAAAAACCTGATTTTAATAAAATAATTTGTCTTATTACTAGTAAAAATTGATTTCTAACACTTCCATCTCTCTCTCTCTCTCTCTCTCTCTCTCTCTCTCTCTCTCTCTCTCTCTCTATCTCTCTCTCTCCATCTCTTTCTCTAATTTCGGATTCTCCTTTTATCGAATTAGACTTGCTTTCATGAGTGTTCGCAATGGTGAGCCTTATCTAAACGTTTAAATACTTAGTCACATTTTTAAGTGCTTACCGGACAGTGGTTTTTCCCGCACTCAAGTGGGTGCTCCAGGTTGGCAAATATTGCAACTTCTACACCCCTCTTACCTCTCCCCTTATGTTTATAAGACAAAACTACTAGTGGTACCTGAAGTATCACAAACTCTTATTTTTGGCATTGACTTTTGGCAAGCTAAATATTTCATACCAGACTTTCGTAACCAAGAATGATCCTTTGGCGATTTTCCTACTATAGACATATAATTTCTGAACATATAAATTATTTCTCTGAACTATCCCCTCTGGAACAGCCATTTACACATTTCCTTTTAGAGACTGCTTTCTACAACTTCTGATACTATTGGATACACTTCGCTAACTGAATATAACATTTTACATCTTCTGAACCGTTAAACATACTACCCTCTTTCTCTTGCCCTTCAAGCAGTAGTTCATACAGGACTGGTGATAATGTTGCCGTTGGACGTAGTTGACCCTTCGAACAGCGAATGGTCTAGTCGTATTGTTTTAGTGAGGGGAAAAGTCATAACGATTCTGTATCCACTTTATGCCGTCATTCCAAAATATGCATAACCTCTACCTTACATTACTTCCATCTTAGATTTCTTACGAGATGAACCGTACTTATCCAGTTAGGAAATTGACTTTGTCCTCTGGTAACCCGTTCCTCAGGATCCTAAACCGCTTACAGCATTAGCGTTCCTAATAAAAGCCTTTTTCAATTTACTAGAATGCCTTTTAGGCTACACCATAATCAACGACCTTTCAACGCTTAACTTGTCTTGAGTGCAGCCTTCTCTTTGACGTTACCTAGACGATATTTTCTTGCCCTTCAAGCATTATTACGTTGCCATTGGATGTAGTTGACCATTCGAAAGGGATGTCTAGTCATTGTTTTAGTGAGGAAGTCATAACGATTCTGTATCCACTTTATGCGTCATTCCAAAGATGCAACTCTACCTTACATCTTCATCTTAGATTGCTTACGAGATGAACCGTACTTATCTAGTTAGGAAATTGCTTTGTCCTCTGGTAACCCATTCCTCAGGATCTTAAACCTTACAGCATTATCGTTCCTAATAGGAGCGTTTTCGATTTACTAGAATTCTTTTAGGCTACACCATAATCAACGACCTTTCAACGCCTTATAGATTGTCTTGAGTGCAGGCCTAACTCCCTTTGTTTTGTTACCTAGACGATATTATTATTGCAATTCCTACTCTCTTACCTTTTCTTGATTCAGACAGACGTAAGATGCATCTGCTGGGGAACAAGTGATCAGTTACATTAGTAGACCTGTACCTAAGGCTTAACGCCATTACTCCACGACCGAAAAGAATGCTTAAAGGTGCTTTAGAAGATCAAAAATTTAGACCGGTAAGGTAAAAATCATTGTTCCGGGTGTTTTTTCTCGCCCAGTACTAACATTACTCTCCTACTTCGACAATTTCTCTCCCTAGTACTGATTCGTGGTATTTAAGATTGAAAGACCGCATATTGTCTCTTAGAAACTTCTTTTCTTGGTTTGTGAAACATGGTTTACTGTAAAAACGTTCTAAAACTTTTCTTCTATTTGATAGTCTCCTGAACGACTGGCGAACAGTAGCTTCCTATTAACAACGGTTGAACATTCTGAATAAGGTAAGATTTATGTTAATGCTTTCGCCTTTGTTACATTTAAGTGTTCACAGAGGCAGTTTTAGATGAGCCGATAATTATAAATAAAATTCAATGGGATACAATTGCTGACTACATGTTTACTTCTCTGAAATTTCAAATTTAGTGCAATTGGTATAATGCCAATAAATCAATCTACCGATGTCATTTTGGATAGCCCCTGTGATGTATAACCAAGATAAAAGCGACCGGAGGGCCAAAGGTGAAAAACACATATTTCTATATTTTTGGGACTACGTTCAATGCGTATGTAACTCAAATACATTAAGGCCATGTTACATTAAAATTGTGTTACTGTTATCACATATTCATGAAGTTGGTTTTAGAAGCGTTCATATAGCTGTCAGACAGGCGATGCACAATTGGCTTGCATCTTTAAGATATACTTTATGGAAACCGTTTTACTTGAACATATGCCTTATGTGTGGCCTATGCAATTCTTTGAGCAATAAGATCTTTACTCACCACCGATCGAATTACTATTTTTGTGTGCTACCATTTTATCTTTATATATTTCGTTATCGGATAATTTAAAATACACACGAGAAGGGAATATTCAACTATTTAAGGAATTTATCAGAAGGGAAAGATTAGTCTTAAATTAATACTCGAGGCATCTTAGAAAATGACAGAATAGCATTAGATATTTTATTAAAAATATAATGTCTCATTACCAGTGAAAATCTATTATAAATGCGTAAGTTATTGGTTAAATAAAGATGTTTGATCATAAACAATAAAGGGTGTTATACATAAATATTACAATTCAATTAACACTGCTGAATCCACGCATTACCTGAGATGTTTGGTAATTACAGAAACATTTCAAATTTTTCAGAAATGTAATTAAACTGTTTATTTTAATGATAAAAATATTAAAATCCTAACCTTTTGGATTGTTTTATTTTATATATAATGTACCACGACGAACCTGAACCGATTTTAGACGGAATGATTTTGAAAATCTGGCAATATACCAATGTCGACTAAAATATTTTCAAGACCTTATAAAGTTGATTTACCTTTTTCCAAATGGGACAACTTATATTATTTAACTTTGAGATTGATTTTTAGAATATTATGGACATATTCATATAACTTTAAGTTTTGAGATATTTATGATTTTAAATTAATGACAGGTTGACCAAATAATTAAGCATTTCCTATAAGAAAGTTTATTATTGAATTTGAGATGCATTTCTTTAAAATAGAACATTAATTTTATAGATGACTATCTTGATTTAGCTTAAATTAATACAGGGTGACAACTTAGAAAGTTGTTATTACAAAACGTAAAAGATTTTTTAAATATTAGCAACCTTTTATAATACTATCTTATTTAGCTGAAAATAAGGGCAACTTTGTATAAAGTTCTGTCTATTACTACAATGTATGCCGTTAAATATTAGCAACTAACAATTTATTGAAATGCTCATTATAAATTCTGTAGTTATTCAGCTGCACATTAAAAAAACAATTTCAATTGAAATGCCATTATTTCTAGTTATTTGACATTAAGTAATAATTAATAATCATGTCGGGGCGAGCGACTAACAACACCCACGAAGATTATTTAAATTTATTTAGATAAAAAGGTGACTTTTACCAACACGATGGCGCTCCTCCTTATAGAACCTTTCCTGTTAACAACTTTTTGCAAGCGACTCTTTATAACCAGTGGATTGCTAGTGATGGACCATTCCTGTGGCCACCTCGGTAACCTGGCCTTACAGTCTTGGATTATTTTAAGTGGGGAACGATAAAAAACATCGTGTATTTTAATTCAATTACAACAAAGAAATATTGTATGTCAAGAGTAAAGGACGCATTCGCAAGTTTGTCTCAAGATTACATTAAATCAACTACTCGCGAAGAACTTACTCAAAGATGCGAAAAATGTTTGGTAGTTTAAGGTGAATATCTGGACATTTACTAAAATAATTGTTTTTTTTTGAACTGGTTATTGCTGGCATAAATTTTCTTTTATTAATTTTGGCCTTAGAACTCTGTTACATTCACGGTAGATAATAAATAAATTTAAACAATCTTCGTGGGTGTAGTTTAATCGCCCCGGGATGATTATTAATTATGAGTTAATGTCAAATAACTAGAAATAATGACATTTCAATTGAAATTGATTGTGTTTTTAATGTCGTCATAGCAGCTGTCATAGCCAACTAACAAAATTTATAAAACGTATCATTTTAATTGCTAATATTTCGAAAACTACACATTTTTGTAATAGACAACTTTACTCAGTTACCCCTATTTTTAGTGCTAAATAAGATAGCATTATAAAATTAGGGAGTTTAAATTTAAAAAAATGACTAAGTTTTTTATAACTTAATTTTCGTGCTTAATTTTTGGTCACTCTGTATTAATTTAAAATCAAAATACCCACTCAGTATATGAAAATAGGTCCCTTTCTACAAGGAATCCATCTCAAATTGAATAATAAAGGCTTTCTTATTGGAAAAATTATTAATTATTGTAGGGTCTGCAAGAGTCATTTTTGACATAAAATATTAAATAAGTAGAAAGAAGAGACCTCACGTCACCATTTTTTTTATGTACCCACGTGGGAATCGTATTTTTGCACCCCTATGGTTTCGTTTCAGAGGCCTTTCTCAACCCCTTGATGGAATTTTCACTCTAATTAGGACCGTTTTGGCTGTATTAAGAAATTAATATGGTTGCTTTTATCAAAGGAGATTGCATAATTATTATTACATTTTTTTAAATCCCGTCTACAGATTTTGACCTAAACTATTTATTCATTAGGGGTTGTGTTCTAATAAGAGATCCTAGTCTTGTAAGATGGGAATCTGTTCGCGGGCTTCTTAATTTGTGTTTATTATTACTAAAGAGTTATATAGCTTCATTATGAATGGAAAGTAGCAATTAGCCGTCGACATCGAGTTGATTAATGTGTTTACAAATATTTTAAAATTTTGCTATCTTGGATTTTTGTGACCCTGGGACACCTTGGCAGCCATTTTTTTTATATGCCCACGTATTTTGGTCTATTTTGTAAATCTAATAAAGAATTGGATTATTTCTCATATTAAAGACTCTAATCAAGATGAAGATAACATATACTATTGTTTTTAAGTACGCTGTTAAATTCTATATAATGATAATAAAACAGATAATGGGTATTGCGTAATCAGTTAATTAACTTGTTGTTATACAAAATTGAATGTACGATTTCGCAATTGGACGTAAACAATAATAATAAACACCTCTGTCAAAAAAAAAACAGATTTAGATTTTATAATCAGGTTAAGCATGCATTCTGACCGCTTATTACTGCACTATTTTTTAATTTTCGGGTTTTACCGATAATGGGGTTGTCATACCATCACATAAGCCTATTTTACATACAAGCTCTGCCATAGCAGAAATATCCCTGTCAAAAAGGATCTTAAATAAATAAACAGGCCCTTAGGGAAGATATTAGAGCGCGGTTACAGAAACAAGTGGCGTACACTATACATAAACCTATAATGAGAAATTTACTCGAAATGGGCACATTGTGGGTAACATTTCTTTGGGTTATGATAGGCGGGTTCTTTGCGAATGATAAATCTAAGTAAATGTAATGACGGGTATAATTATATACTGACGGTTATCGATGTATTTAGCAAGATGGCGTGGACACGAGCTCTGAAGCTGAAAAACTACATGTTCTATAATCGACGTATTTTCCGTTATATTTCAAAGATGCAAAAAAATACCTCAAAGCATACAGACGGATAAGGGCAAGTACTTTATTGCGAAAAGTGTCCAGCAATTCTTTAACAAACATCAAACCTAATCATATAGGAAAAATTTAGCGATGCGATGTAGGGCTTAGCAACTTACCTTCAGGCCCTCGCTCCAAGACCAAAAATTTTAATTTGTTTGTGGCAAATTTCCCCTCATAGATGGCGCCACAAACAAATTAAAATTTTTGGGCTAGGGGTAAGGGCCTGAAAGTAAGTTGTTAAGCCCTACATCTGTCTTACAAGAATTGTACCCCTTATTATAACACAAATTCATATTTCCAGCATAACCTGCAGAGACTTAAATACAAATACAAATTCATATTTTCCGCCAATGGGTTCTCGACAAGGGGCAAAGCCCCGAGAGCAAGTTGCGCAACCCTACACCTGTCTTACAAGTTAGCATTAGACCCCTTATTATAATACAGATTCATATTTTCCGGCAAGGGTAACACGACAATACACGAAGACCCGTGAACAAGTTGCGATGTGCTACACCTGTTTTACAATCTCGGTTATATTTGGGAAGGGTTGGTGTGGGGATCGCCGAAACAGTCCGCGTCGAAAGCCTCGCGTCGCGAAATTTTACCTATATGAAACATGGAAATAACGGGTTCTCGAAACGTCAAGTACTTGCAGCGACCACCTAACAGATTGAGATGATTGGTCACGTGCACTAGGATTTATTTAATCAGGAAGAGTTTCTCATAAGTGTTGTTGAGTTAAAGGTCAAATTTGTACGATCAAGAGATACCATTAGTCTAATGGCGGCGCACGGTTCAAATTACAAGACGCGAATTATGGACGGTAGTTTACTAGTGAGACGTATGCAAATTAATTCCACCATTCTAATTGCGCGCGCTAAAGCCTTAGAAACAATTGCAGCAAAATACTCTGTTACAAGGACCGAAGAAAATGTGCTAACTATACCTGTTGGCATACAGCGAAAATCATTGAATAATGTCTTCCTGGATCAGATACCTAAACGATGCATCGTAAGTTTTGCCGCAATTAAAGCCTTGAGAGACATAATGTTTAAAGGTTATGAATTTCGCATTAACTGTAACCCCGTTAGTGCGATTCTTATCTATATAAAATCATCGCATCGCTAAATTTTGCCTATATGATTAGATTTGATGTTTGTTAAGGAATTGCTGGATACTTTTTGCAATAAAGTTCATGCCCTTATCCGTCTGTATACTTTGAGGTATCTGATCGTATCTTTGAAAAATAACCGAAAATGTGTCGATTATAAAACTTGTAGTTTTTCAGCTTCTGAGTTCTTTCCCACGCCATCCTGCTAAATACATCGGTAACCGTCAGTATATAATTATACCCATCACTATATTTATTTAGATTTCTCATATCATAACTCAAAAAAATGTTACCCACAATGTACCTATTTCGAGTAAATTTCTCTTTATCGGTTATGTATAGTGTACGCTACTTGTTTCTATAACCACGCGCTAATATCTTCCCTAGGGGCCTGTTTATAAATATAAGTTCCTTTTTGACAAGGGTATTTCTGCTAAGGCAGAGCTTGTATGTAAAATAGGCTTATGTGATGGTATGACAGCCACATTACCGGTAAAACCTGAAAATTTAAAAATACTACACTAATAACCTGATTATAAAATTTAAATTCGTTTTTTCTTTGACAGGGGTGTTAATTATTATTGTTTACGGCCAATTTTGAAATCGTACATTCACTTTTGTATAACAACAAAAATAATTAACTGATTACGCAATACCCATTAACTGTTCTATTATCATTATGTAGAATTTAACGGCGTATTTAAAATCAATTGTATGTGTTATCTTTATCTTGATTAGATTCTTTAATATCAGAAATAATCCAATTGTTTATTGACTTTAAAAATAGACCAAAATACGATCCCCACGTGGGCATATAAACAAATGGCTGCCATGGTGTCCCAGGTACAGAAAAATCCAAGATAGCAAAATTTTAAAATGTTTGTAAACACATTAATTAACACGATGTCGACGGCTAATTGCTGCTTCCGTTCATAATGAAGTTGTATAACAGTTTATTAATAAAAAAACACAAATTAAGAATCCCGCGAACAGATTCCCGTCTCACAAGACTAGAACCCCTTATTCGAATATAATCCCCAATGCGTAAATAAATTAGGTCAAAATCTGCAGATGGGATTTAAAAAAATTTAATAATAATTATGCAATCTCCTTTGATAAAAACAACCCTAAATAACAAATTAAATCTTTTATTCTCAGAACACTGCATGCGCAAGCATTTACCTACTCTCCAGGGGCTGAACTTTAAAAAAATTTTAATACAGCCAAAAGGGTCCTAATTAGGGTAAAAATTCTATCAAGGGGTTGAAGAAGGGTGATGGTGGGTTTCCTAAAAAAATCCAAGATGGCGGCGTAAGGTGTCTCCTTTCTACTTAAATATCTCAAAGTCGGCTAAAGTTACGTATAGGACATTATGCATAAAATATGTCTACGATTTTTGATAGGATCTAAAATTTAAATAATGTATAGGGGTCCCATTTGAAATAAGAGGGTAAACATCTACTTCCGGTGTAACTGGAAGTGTCGCCACTTGAAAATATTTTAGTCGAGTTGCCCCCATCAACATTCGTATATTGACAAATTTTCAAAGTTTTGAGAAATCGATAGGGTCGGTTCGCCCTAGGACACCCTGTATGTATATACAATATATTGTAGGTAGCGGACCACTAAAATTTTGATTGTAATAAACATTTGTCAAATCGCCATTGTTATCGCGATAAAAAGGATAATTAGTAGATTTTTAGTATCTTGATAGTACGTCGTAATTTGCTAATGTTTTAGGAATATTTTATCTTAGATATTTTTATGTAAGAAATGTGAGAATGTATGTAACTGATTAATATTTGGGTAAGAGTTGAAAAACACATGTTGGGGTTTAACTAGCAGGTGTACGCTTAAAAACTGCGTTACTGAAGGGGCGTAACGAACCATTGGAAATACATATGCGAACATTCTTGACGTAAAAATGTCACAAGTTGAGTAATTGATTATCTCGGTGCATACTGCAGTCAAAGACGGCTTTGCTTGGAACTAGCAAATGTGATATTAAATGTAGGGTTTGTTAAAGGGACGAATGCATATTTTTAAAATCAAGATTTCGTTCTGTTAGAAATGCAAAAAATGTTCCCACGAAATAATGTTTTCTTCTTTTTTTATTATAACTTGCAGTAGCGGGGGCTGATTTCCGGGAGTACATATAGTTAGTTTAAAATCGGAAGAAAAGGCAGTTGCGTTTGGAGGTTTGATTTAGCCTGACGCTTAGATTCCTTTAATTAGAAACTCCCGTTGTAAACCGTTCAGTCTATAAATATTTTGTCGTGTACCTTTGAGCAAAACTAAAACGCTAATTCGTTCCTTTCTTTTAGTGTATGTATTAATGTAAATTTTTCCAAAAATTAACCTATAATCAATCGCCGCGGCGCCGAGTTTTAAACCGCGTACCTTAACTCGTCGTGTTGGTGGTAAAGTGTTTCACTAAAGGGAATATATTCAAGTGTAAGTAGTTACTTTTAAATAAATGAAAGCTCGCAGCAATAATTTTACAAGCCTATGTAACGTATTAAAAATCAAACATTGCCTTGCAAATGTATCTCATTCGCACGCGAGCTACTTAAGCTGAAATCTGCTAAAATAAAAGAGAGTACAAGGCTCCCTCACTCTTGTACTTGGGTGAGTTAGCATTGTTGTTTGTTCTTTATTTTTATATTTGTGTAGAGGTGGGCCTGGAGAACGGGTACAAAATAGACCTTGGTTACAATTGTAATAGGCAATTGCCGAGTGTTTATGTACTCCCGGATCCAGATGATCATTAACCACCTCGAATTTTATTTTTATAGTTGTATAGATGGATGTAATACTGGAGGTAGAGGCGCTGTATTTTTCTAACGCACCCAAACTGATACATCGGTCACAATATTATGATCTATTTACAACTTAACCTTATAAGGCTTTGTCTTAATGAGGTTTTTTTGTGACAGTTTAAGTAGAATTGTTTGCGTGCGTACGGATTTCTCTTTATATGTAATTTATTGTAATGTTACGTGTATATTTCGTGCATTAGTAGGGACTAAACAATTATGTACGTGTAATTTCCTTGTCTATTATCCCTTGTCCTTGCCTTTACCTTATTATCACCTGTGCGATTTTACTGTTGTTGTATTTATATGTACTGTAGTTTACTTTACTGTTTTATTTGCTTATTTACTTAAAGACCGGCATGATTGGTTGTAATAGGGCCACATGTTTGGTATTACATTGCTTATTATTTTCTTTTTCTCTTAATGTTATAATTTTGTACGTACTTTAACCTGAGTTAAAGGTGTTTTGTTATATATTTAACCCTTTCATTGCTTTTTTTTGTGTTCTTTAATTTATTAATATACTTGTGCAATTACTTGTTTATGAATAAAGTGAGTTTAATTGGTGGTTCTTTCCCACAATAGTACATTAACGGGCTGAACCATCATTGCGCAAAGCTCGTTAATTTTAATTTGAGTAGTTTCATAGTTTACCTTCCCACATGATGCAACACTTAACCTCATCAAGCCTATATAATTCAAATAGCACAACGTACCTACCACTAGACAGCCAATTTTTTTGATCAGCTTTGAGGTTTGCGAGTAATTAAATATCAGACTTGTAAATAAATTCTAATATCTTAATTATTGCCAGGAAAGTCTGTGTAAGGCAAGCAATTAATTTGAGTAATAGTAACATTATTGTTACGTCAAGATAAATCACTTAGCGATTGTTTTGTTCTTGAATTTGCATTCTTGAAAAGAAGTTCAAATTACACTTCTTAAGATAGGGTACCTTGGGGACGCTACAATATATTTCAGTCATACAATCTAAGCGTTTCAATAACGCTTACAGTTATGTTCATCAGTTGTGAAATTATCTTTCAAGATTGTTAAAGATGTTAAAACAATTTTGTGAAATGTGAAAAATTGAAAACGCAAACATAAGCTTGTCATTATTATAACAGTTTGATAAACGTATAAAGCAAACCACATAATACAATTTTAGTGAGGCATAACTAGATCATCAATAAATTAAATATTCTTAAACTGTCTTGAAGATGGGAAATTAAAAAATCATCTAATGATCAAAGGCTAACGGTGAAAAACATCATACTCAATGAACAAAATTTTACAAAATTTAATGAAATCATGATGTAAGTGTAAGGTTGTGACGAACTTAATGGGAAATAGGTACTTGTTAAATAATAGTGCTGTTGTAATTTTACATATAGTTGGTAAAGCATTTACTACAATGACTAGGAAAAAACAGTAAAAAACCTAGGCATACCAAAACCTAGAATTAATATTAAAATCATTTTTTTGTTTATTGATATTATTAGGATGTTTGATATATCACGTTGTAAAGAAACATAATAATGAGTTTGTCTTGACAATATTTCCATATTACCAAGTTGAATCTCGTGATTCAAACTATTTAAGGCATCGTCAGCTACCGCAGACATCTCTGGTTGACCTAATCCACAAAATCGTGTATGATATTTACGTTTTGTATCAAAGCTTCGTTATGTAGTTCCCATGTATACTTTTCATGAACAAGATAACTTATATACTCCGAAAGATGATACTGGGGTCGAAACATCTTTAGGTGACCTTAAATGTTCTTTAATTTTTGTTATAGGCTGAAAAACAGTTCTACTGTCATCATAAACAAGGATTTTTTCAATTGTACTTCTAACGTTAGTTATAAATGGAACAAAAGCAGTACCAATATTAAAAACTTTTTTTTTTTTTATGGTTATGTGTAGCAAGTTTAATAACATTATTAATTTCAGTTAGTGAATATCCACTAGCTTGTAAGGATTTTGTTAAATATTTATATTCATCTCTGAATAATTCAGGATCACAAGTTCGTTTTGATCGATCCACCAAAGATTTAATTATAATATTTTTTTTACGTGGATGATAGTTTGATAATTTATGACGGTATCTATCGGTGACTATCGGTTTTCTGCAAATCTTAAAAAAGAGTTAACCGTTAGTTTTAGATATTAATATGGCAATAAATGGCAAACTACCACTATTATCTTCTTCCATGATAAACTGTATGCTAGGATGTACACCATTTGATAAAATTAAAAATTCATGTAGTGCCTCTTCTCCATGCCTCCAAGTTACAAATGTGTCATCTACATATCTATACCAAAATGAAGGTTTTTTGAAGAAACAAAAAAGAAACTAAATAACTCTGATTCACCAAAACTGTATGGTTTACAACAATTCTTTTTCAGTACTGTCTTATTATAACCTATTTTCAGTAAAATAATAACGTTTATGAACAGATTTATGGTGTAGCAATGGGTAGCACTTTCCGTCCTGTTATAGCTAATTTGTAGATGGACAATTAGAAACCTTAGCGTTACAAGATGCACCTAAAGAACCTTCGGTTTGGCATAGATATGTAAATGATACATTTGTTATTTGAAGGCACGGAGCAAGGAAAAGGAAAATGCCACGTATTTCACTCCTCAAAAGGCCTGCTCGAGCTTTTGAGCCCTTCAGACAATCATGGATTAGCATACATACATACATTACATATGTGCATGGTGAATTAAGGATGGTGCTCAGGATAAGATCAAGGAACGGAGTTAGTTCTGAGTAACTACCCTGGCATTCGCCTAACAGCCGCACTTGGTGTCATATACGCAGTGACCATGCTGCTACATGTGTATGAGGAAAACCCCCTGAAAAAACCTCATACAAGGTAGACGGTAACGGGAATCGAACCCATTACCTCCCGAATGCTAAACGGGTTGTGTCGCCACTGCGCTACCAGCTCGGTGGCATGGAGCAGAAACTACCTGAATTTTTAATTTTTGAAAGTGGTTGGGTATCCTAGCATTCAGTTTACCATGGAAAAAGAAACTAATGGAAGTTTACGATTTGTTAACATATTAATATCTAAAACTAATCATTTACTTACTTTTAAGGTTTACAGAAAGCCGACACACACTGATAGATACCTTCATAAATTATCAAACCACAATCTACGTCAAAAGATTTGTGTAATTAAATATTTAGTAGATCGAGCAAAACGAGTTTGCGATCCTGAATTTTTGAGAGATGAGTCTAAATATTTAACAAGATTCTTACAAGGTAATGGATATTCAGTTACTAATAATAATGTTATAGAACCTGCGAGACGTAACCATGAAGAAAAACCAGTTCTTAATGTTGGTATTGCTTTTCTTCCTTTTATAAGTAATGTTACATATCATGGTATTAGGACTGTTTTTAAACCTACAAACAAAATTAAAGAATATTTAATGTCACCTAAAGTTGTTTAAAAACCAATCACTTCTTCAGGAGTGTATAAGTTATCGTGTTGATGTGGGAAAGTATACATTGAGACCAAACAACTTTGATTTGATACAAAACGTAAAGAACAAGAGATTTTGTAGATTAGGTCAACTAGAGAAGTCTGCGATAGCTTACCGTGCCTTAAATAATCTAAATCATGACGTTGAATTTGATAATATAGAAATACTTTCAACACAAATTTTGACGGGATTATTTTAATAGATATCAAGGTTCTATTTGTGAACGCTTTTATCAATTTCAGTTTAAAGTTTGTCACAACTTTACACTTACAACATAACTTGATCAAATTTTGTTAAATTTTCATTCATTTTCAAGGTAGGTCAACGATATTTAATTTATGAATGATCTAGTTATTCTTTATTAAAATTGTATTCCATAGTTGGCTTTATACGTTTATCAGACTGTTTATTCACAGGCTAATGATTGCTTCTTCAATTTCAAATTTTACACAATTATTTCAAAATCTTTAACAATTTTGGAAAATAGTTTTACTATGACGAAGATAAGTGTTATCGAAACGTTTATATAGCATAACTTAAATTTAAAATACCCCATAAATAAAAAAAAAAGGTAACTATTTTAATATGTGTACTAATGGTGAAAGTTTCAATTTATAAATTATAAAAAGTTCGCAATTAATATAAAGAAAATAATTCGACAACTAAAAGCTTACTAGTATAAACTAAAATAATTACTATACAGTGAATCAATACATGAGTTAAATTATTAATTTATGTAAATTCAAACCTATTGAAATTGTTAACGTGAATTAAAAGAATCATCAAGCACAATTAATACTTTAGTTTATATATAAATGCAGGACAATTATTGAGAGTACTATTTGATTAAAGTGTTGTCAATCACGCTTCAATTATTAAAGTAAGTGATTGATTGGTTGAAAGGTCAATCAAATTTATAAGAATTGGAACGTTATTTACATATAACCAGTTAGATTACGACATAGATGTGACAGCGATTTATTATGCATACATAAAGGAGGAATTAATTAATGTTGGATAAGTAACAACAAACGTAAAATGTCCTTTTATAATTCTGATATGATGGCAATGGTCACATGCTAATATAACTTTCAACTTTTTCTATTCATTACTCGACGAAGACTTTAGAGATAGTGATTTAATTTTTTTTATTACATAATATAAATATATTAAGTATTTTCTACATGTTCACTATATATACTGAGTGGAGGGAGGATTGCTCTTTTACTATTGGAAAGATCAAAACCAAATTTTGTGTGGTAATACACGATATTGGACCTACATTCTAAAGATATTTAGGTATATACAGAGTGATTGACATAAATATGCCAATCCAAACCTGTGTTTGTTTTATGGAACACCCTGTACATTTTTGAATTTTTTGGATTCACTGTTACATTTAGAATAAAAGTATAGAAATTTGTATCTGTATCACTAACCGTTCTGCAAATATCGTCACTTTAGTACCAAAACAGAATAAACTTTGGAAATCTGTTTATACCACCAACTATTAATAATAGTCTACTAACAAACAGGGAAATTTTTCGAAAACACGTAATGCTATACAGAATAATTAACTTACGCGAAATGTATTTTTTCTCAATTTTTTCGAATGTAACTCTCCGTATATTTTTTCACAGTTTGATTCCCCGTGAAAAGTAGATATTAGTTGATAATAGGTTTCATAGCCATAAAACGTGGCATTCTTGAAATATTGACGCTTTTACGTAAAAATATTATAAAATACAAATCTACTATAATAATAGAATTCAACAAAACAAATCAGGTAGGCTAGCAACTCATAATAAAGAAGAACAATTGCATCTATTGTTTTGACGTTTGCATAATCATAAAAATATTGTTCCACTAGTTTGTGTGTTTTTGGATTGTCGTAATGTCACTTTTTATATAAAATGAATTTCTCCAAAGAGGAAACGGTCGATATGATCTTTAGTTACGGCGAAGCTCAAAGAAATGCTTTTCTGGCTACCCTTTTGTACTGTGAACGATACCCAGAGAGAAGACAGCCGCGGAAAGAATCGTTTATGAATGTAGCTGAGAGATTTATAAATTCTGGAAGTGTGTGTGTGTGTGTTACCCAAGCGCGCAAAAACAACCCAAATGAATAAATTGAGTTTCAAGTTGTGGCATTTCTTATAAAAATTCGCAAATTAGCACCAGCGAGCTAAGTAAACACCTAGACCTAAATAGAAACACAGTTCGCAGCTTTATTAAAGAAAACAAATTGCATCCTTATTATATTGAACAACATCAAGCTTTAAGGAAATAGATTTTCAAAATCGTGAATCTTTCTGCCAATGGGTAACTACTAAAGTAAATGAAGAACCCAATTTTGTTAATAACATTCTATTTACGGATGAGGCAATTTTACACAATAATGGCAATGTTAATACACATAAATATCATCACTATTCAGATACTAATCCACACATCTTAATAGTTGTTGATCACCAGCATCCATGGCCAGTTAATATGTGGGGCGGTATAATCAATTTTAGTGTGATTGGTCCTTTTTTCTTTGATAGGAGTCTTACTATTTACAGTCTTTGGAAAATGATTTACCCGAACTTTTGCAAAATATCGAGGTAGATAATATTCATACGATGTGGTTTGAACTGGATGTCACCCCTCCACATTATGCAATAAACGTCAGGATATATCTCGATAGAAATTATTCGATGAGGTGGATAGGACGAGGTGGTGTGCAAAATTGGCCAGCCAGATCACCGGATCTTACGCCCCTTGATTTCTTCCTTTGGGGGTACGTTAAAGAAAAAGTTTATCGACATCCTCCCATCATAAGCGAAGATATGAAAAATAGAATTAGAGCTGCGTTTCAATCCATTTCGCCTCTAATGTTGTTACGAGTGAATCTTTCGTTTACGAGCGAATTGCAAAGTGTTTAGCTAGGCGTGGTCAGATTTTGAACATTTAATTTGAGTTTATGGTTTTATTTGTTTATGTTTACTTATTGAACTTATTTTTGGGTGTAGATGATTATTTTATTGTTTAACTATTAATTAAGTTTTCCTATTACTTAAGAATTTATTTGCCATTCGTATTTTCTTATTTGCTCTGGATCTTGTTTTATTTGTTCCTCTGTATGCCAATATTTTCAAATAAAGCGTCAATATTTCAAGAAGGTTCCGTCTAATGGGTATAAAACCTATTATCAATTAGTATATACTTTTCACTGGGAATCGAAATTTGAAAAAATATACAGGGTGTTGTCTTTGAAAAAAATTACATTTGGCGTAAGTTAATCATTCTTTTTACATGTTTTCGAAAGATTTTCCAGTTTATTTGTTAGAAGACTATTAGTAATAGTCGGTGGTATAAACAGATTTACAAAATGGTGGTGAAAACGCTCGCATCGTGGTTCCAAAGTTAACTCTATTTTGGTACTAAAGTGACGATATCTGCAGAACGGTTAGTGATACACATACAAATTTCTGTACTTTTATTCTAAATATAGCAGTGAATCCAAAAATGCAAAAATATACAAGATATTCCATTTAAAAAATACAGGTTTGGGTTGGTATATTTTTGTCAATCACCTTGTATATAACTAGATATTTTTAGAATGTAGGTCCAATGATTGTGTATTACCACACCAAAATAGGTTTTGATATCTCTAGTTTAAAGAAAAGATCCTTTGTTCAAAGGGAAGCTTTCGGTAAATTTATTACCTTTGTCAACCAATCTACAAGAAGTTATGCGTTAATTATATATCTAAATTAGAATACAATTGTCATTTACGATCGTGGATACAGTTAAAAACTATTAAGCAGCATTGCAAGAAAATATTTCAATTTAAATTTAAATTATACGTCAAAAATGATTTTTTTTACTTTTGAAATTGTCATAGTTATAAGAAAACCAAAGAAAATGGGTATGAAATCAATGTATAGGTAGACATGTTGAATGTTATTGTGTGTTAAGTGTAAAAGTGTAATGAATGGCTTATTTAGGTTTTTTTTGAATGTCATTATTACTAGGTCTCTCACTTCATGTGGGACATTCTGGTGATTAAAACTGAATGAAAACAAATTATAGTAAGTCCGGTTCACGAGAACTCTTTTAGACCAAACAAAAAAGGAATAATCCACACAAAATAAAAATCCCCTTTTGCCACCAAGGGTTAATCCGTTTAAAGTTCATCCTATGATTTTTGTATTTATGTAGATAAAGTATGCTAGAATCAATAATATTTAAATTTTGAGTGTCACTTCTCTTATTCATTAATAGGCTGTACAACGTATATGGGACATTTCTAAAACTTTCTTTGAATAAATTTAATTTAGAGGTCAGCACTTCTTTGAAATCAGTACTATGTTCAGTAGAATTCACGTGATGTCAGTCTATACCCAAGATTCCTTGAACTTATGCCGATATGTGATAGGTTACAATCACTACCAGTGATTTTATATATTACATTTTTTGTCTAAAGTGGGTCTCATCTTTAAGCTGAGTGAATAAGTTGTTAACTTTCTTAAGGTTTTAGGGGCTACGATGGTGTTTCTGTCTTATTTAATAATTTTATTAACTTTAGGAGTAAGAGTACCAATGAGGTATTGAACAGTATTTTTTATTTCAGTTTCCACTTCTTCGTCATCCAATGGTTCCTTGTTACGTAAAAGAAGGCTATGATTACTGGCATTATGTTGGTCTTCAATGTTAGGAGAGTATAGCAGTTTTCGTAACAAAGGCTCAGGATACGAATTGGTCTTTGAGCAATATAAAAAAATCTATGCTTTTCATCTTATGATCTGAATAATAACTGAGGTATCCCCTGAACTCGTCGGTTTCCTGAACCAGTCAAGGGTTATGACTTATGACGTTAGAGTCATCTCGGATTAACAGAGTGTCAAGGAAAGGTACATTGCTATTAATTTATTTTTCAATTGTCGTTATACCTGTTCAAAGCTCCATGTATTTCATCATAGTGATCTGCGGGAACAGCACATATGATGTAGTCTAGAAAAGAAAAGTGAGTAGCTTACCTCTTGATCGAAGCTAAGTGTAGTAGAAACAAAAAATTAAAGCCGAACTAAAATTGAAATCCCAACAGGATTTATTTATATGGAAAGATCAAGCAACAGGCTGAGTTAAAATTTTCTTGAAAAATTCAATCAAATTTTAGAACACCTTTTCCAAATTTTACATGTGCTTCTAACTACGCATTCAATTTCTTTTGCCAAAATGGCGTTTTCCTTCTTATCTGAAGGTACCAGAAAACCAAAGAACAATAGCCTGATTATTTTCACCAATCCAAAGATTTTAAAGTAATCACATGTTTGAACCTTTTAAATTTTAAAACGATTTTTAATGGCAATGTTGCCATTTTCCAACAACATACAAGATGAGTCGTAACTTAAAGACCATAAATTCATAAACCAAAATTTACACGTATCAAGGTCAACTAGAGAAGTCTGCGATAGCTTACCGTGCCTTAAATAATGTAAATCATGACGTTGAATTTGATAATATAGAAATACTTTCAACACAAACTCATTATTATGTTCCTTTACAACGTGAAGGTGTTGATTAAAGATTATTTAAAACGTGCTACATCATATTTTTCATTGTTAAACAACACTTGCATTTATTGAAAAGCTATTTCTTTGTTAGATTTGACGGATTATTTTAATAGATATCAAGGTTCTATTTGTGAACGCTTTTATCAATTTCAGTTTAAAGTTTGTCACAACTTTACACTTACAACATAACTTGATCAAATTTTGTAAATTTTTCCTTGATATTACATTTTTCACTGTTAGTCTTCGACCGTTAGAAGGTATTCTAATTTGTCATTTTCAAGGTAGGTCAACGATATTTAATTTATGAATGATCTAGTTATTCTTTATTAAAATTGTATTCCATAGTTGGCTTTATACGTTTATCAGACTGTTATATTACAGCAGGCTTATGATTGCTTCTTCAATTTTTCAAATTTTACACAATTATTTCAAAATCTGTAACAATTTTGGAAAATAGTTTTACTACTGACGAAGATAAGTGTTATCGAAACGTTTATATAGCATAACTTAAATTTACAAATACCCCATAAAAAAACAAAAAAGGTAACTATTTTAATATGTGTACTAATGGTGAAAGTTTACAATTTCATAAATTATAAAAAGTTCGCAATTAATATAAAGAAAATAATCGCGACAACTACAAGGCTTACTAGTATAAAATAAAATAATTACTATACAGTGAATCAATACATAGAGTTAAATTATTAATTTATGTAAATTCAAACCGTATTGAAACTGTTAACGTGAATTAAAAGAATCATCAAGCTCAATTAATACTTTAGTTTATATATAAATGTAGGAAAAGGACAATTATTGAGAGTACTATTTGATTAAAGTGTTGTCAATCACGCTTCAATTATTAAAGTAAGTGATTGATTGGTTGAAAGGTCAATCAAATTTATAAGAATTGGAACGTTATTTACATATAACCAGTTGGATTACGACATAGTGTGACAGCGATTTATTATGCATACATAAAGGAGGAACCAATGGGTAACTACTAAAGTAAATGAAGAACAACTTTGTTAATAACATTCTATTTACGGATGAGGCAATTTTACACAATAATGGCAATGTTAATAGACATAACTATCATCACTATTCAGATACTAATCCACATCTTAATAGTTGTTGATCACCAGCATCCATGGTCGGTTAATATGTGCGGTATAATCAATTTTAGTATGGTTGGTCCTTTTTCTTTGATAGGAGTCTTACTATTTACAGTCTTTGGAAAATGATTTGCCAGAACTTTTGAAAATATCGAGGTAGATAATATTCGTACGCTGTGGTTTGAACTGGATGGACCTCCACTCTGTATGTCAATATTTTCAAATAAAGCGTCAATATTTCAAGAAGGTTCCGTCTTGTGGGTATAAAACCTATTATCAATTAGTATCTACTTTTCACTGGGAATCGAAATTTGAAAAATATACAGGCTGTGTTGTCTTTGAAAAAATTACATTTCGCGTAAGTTAATCATTCTTTTACATGTTTTCGAAAAATTTTCCAGTTTATTTGTTAGTAGACTATTAGTAATAGTCGGTGGTATAAACAGATTTACAAAATCGTGGTGAAAACGCTCGCATCGTGGTTCCAAAGTTACCTCTATTTTGGTACTAAAGTGACGATATCTGCAGAATGGTTAGTGATACACATACAAATTTCTGTACTTTTATTCTAAATATAGCAGTGAATCTAAAATGCAAAAATATACAGGATATTCCATTTAAAAACACAGGTTTGGGTTGGTATATTTTTGTCAATCACCTTGTATATAACTAGATATTTTTAGAATGTAGGTCCAATGATCGTGTATTACCACACCAAAATAGGTTTTGATATCTCTAGTTTAAAGAAAAGATCCTTTGTTCAAAGGGAAGCTTTCGGTAAATTTATTACCGTTGTCAACCAATCTACAAGAAGTTATGCGTTAATTATATATATAAATTAGAATACAACTGTCACTTACGATCGTGGATACAGTTAAAAACTATTAAGCAGCATTGCATGAAAATATTTCAATTTAAATTTAAATTATACGTCAAAAATGATTTTTTTTACTTTTGAAATTGTCATAGTTATAAGAAAACCAAAGAAAATGGGTATGAAATCAATGTATAGGTAGACATGTTGAATGTTATTGTGTGTTAAGTGTAAAAGTGTAATGAATGGCTTATTTAGGTTTTTTTTTTGAATGTACATTATTACATAGGTCTCTCACTTCTATGTGGGACATTCTGGTGATTAAAACTGAATGAAAACAAATTATAGTAAGTCCGGTTCACGAGAACTCTTTTAGACCAAACAAAAAAGGAATAATCCACACAAAATAAAAATCCCCTTTTGCCACCAAGGGTTAATCCGTTTAAAGTTCATCCTATGATTTCTGTATTTATGTAGATAAAGTATGCTAGAATCAATAATATTTAAATTTTGAGTGTCACTTCTCTTATTCATTACATAGGCTGTACAACGTATATGGGACATTTCTAAAAACTTTTCTTTGAATAAATTTAATTTAGAGGTCAGCACTTCTTTGAAATCAGTACTATGTTCAGTAGAATTCACGTGATGTCAGTCTATACCCAAGATTCCTTGAACTTATGCCGATATGTGATAGGTTACAATCACTACCAGTGATTTTATATATTACATTTGTTTTGTCTAAAGTAAGGGTCTCATCTTTAAGCTGAGTGAATAAGTTGTTAACTTTCTTAAGGTTTTTAGGGGCTACGATGGTGTTTCTGTCTTATTTAATAATTTTATTAACTTTAGGAGTAAGAGTACCAATGAAGGTATTGAACAGTATTTTTTTATTTCAGTTTCCACTTCTTCGTCATCCAATGGTTCCTTGTTACGTAAAAGAAGGCTATGATTACTGGCATTATGTTGGTCTTCAATGTTAGGAGTAGAGTATAGCAGTTTTCGTAACAAAGGCTCAGGATACGAATTGGTCTTTGAGCAATATAAAAAGTAAATCTATGCTTTTCATCTTATGATCTGAATAATAACTGAGGTACTCCCCTGAACTCGTCGGTTTCCTGAACCAGTCAAGGGTTATGACTTATGACGTTAGAGTCATCTCGGATTAACAGAGTGTCAAGGAAAGGTACATTGCTATTAATTTATTTTTCAATTGTCGTTATACCTGTTCAAAGCTCCATGTATTTCATCATAGTGATCTGCGGGAACAGCACATATGATGTCAACATGTTTTTCTAAAAATGGAAGCTCAAAATTTAGTTGGGGAGACAGGCGTCAAGTAAGTCATCCACTAAGCCGCGATGGGGCTTAATTCCAGACCCAGGAGTGTTCCTGCTGTTTATTTACAAAATTGATCGTTGTATGAGATAAAGGTTGGGCCAAATATTAATTCTGTTAATTTAATAAAGTTATCTTTGACAAGCGAACAGTGTTGCTCTAAATTGGACCAGTGGTTGTAAACAGTTTCAAGTAATAAATTAATAGCTGTTAGTAAAAAGAGACTCAACAATCCATTCATTACACTTTACACACAACATTCAACTATCTACCTATATATTGATTTTATACCATTTTCTTTGATTTCTTATAACTATGACAATAGCTAAAAAATTCATTTTTGACATATAATTCAAATTTAAATTGAAATACTTTCTTGCAGTGCTACTTAACAGTTTTTGAATGTATGCATGATCATAAGTTATCTTATTTTAATTTATATGTATAATTAACGCATAACTTCTTGTACATTGGTTGACAAAGGTGATAAATTTACCGAGAGCTTCCTTTTGAACAAAGGATCTTGTCTTTAAATTAGCCCCACAACCTTGGCTGCTACCCACTAAATTTTTCTTGTTTTTAATCTAATCAGTCGTGATTAACAACCTTGACTGTATAAATACTGTAACCAAAGTAAGGAGAGCCACTATGGAGATTTCGTAAACGGTAAGCTATAGAGTTTCGGGTACATAGGAGAAAAGTTTGGCATTTTGGAAATTTTTAAACTGACGAAATTTCGAACCGTTCCGAAGTTACGCGACAGAATTTTCACCATTTCATTTTTAATAACAATAATAATGTAGTTTATTGTCAAGGATCAAGAAATTGATATAGACATTGTCGGGCATACAAACAACATGTGAAGTGTAAATAAACATAAGTCACAAGACAATGATACTACAAACATGTATATTGCAGCCAACCCCCTCAGCTACAATTTTAGCTGAATAAGGTTTGGTTGTAACCAAGTAGGTTTTGTGCCTTTTGCTCAATCGGAGATTAAGATGAGCGGGATTCATAAATACTATCGGATGTTGCTTTAAAAAAAATATATACATGTAGATATGTTCGCTTTACAAATTGATGCTGGTTCAACCTGAAACTAAATTATCAAGTAAAAGAGCGCCAACTCGTTTTAAGGAAAAACAAGTAAACCATGAATATACTAAAGTTAAAAAATTGAGAATAACAAGCTTTATTTACTGCATTAATTTTGATTATAAATGAGAATATCATAGAGTTAATATTAGTAACGATTTTGCTACCTAAATTTTGATTATAAATTAGAACGTCCTAAAGCTAATGTGAGTAACGATTGTTTAATTTAAGTAAAACTAATTTATGCAATTATTAATACAACTAAAATACCTTATTTTGATTATACTGTACTTCTGTAGGTTCCGAAATGGCGGTTTACTGAATCAGCGCTTGGAAAATTTGGTTGCGTAAATTTTACATGGAAGTTGAAATAAAACTGGATTCGGATGCATCAAAGTTACCAAATGTATAAATTTTTGCTGGTTTAATGTATATTAAAATTCCAAGTAACAAAGGTTATTGCTGAACGCAATTACACCGTAAAGCAACTAACGATAAAATGCAATTGGTTAAGTAATTATGCGGATTAATAAAATAAAGTAGAACGTAAAGCAGAATTAAATAAGAAAGTGCCTGAAAAATCAAACGTCTCAAACTTTTATATAATAGTTTAAAATAACCTACCATACAAATTATATAGCACTTATTAAAAAAATTTTAGCAAAGCCACAATGGATGACTGTAACCACTCCTTAACTCAACCAAAAACGACGCTAAGGTGTTCTATTACTCAAGAACATGTCTAGATTGAATGTACAAACAAAATGCGCACGAGTTTATTTGTACAATAATTTAATCAATGTTTTTATGCAACTATGATATGCAACACACGCTGTACGCAATGCATGTTAAGTTGCCTAAATAAACGCAAATTTTATTAACACATGTCAAAAGTTTTTTACAATATATCTCAGCCATAAAAAAATAAATAGAAATAAATATAAATTACAGAAACTGTTGCTAGATGGTGTCGGTGTACTTGAAGAATTCATCCAAATTATAAAATGTGTGTTCAGTTAATAAACATATTAATGAGTGTTTAAAAAATTTTTCATTTTGTATGGTTTTCGTGCTATCAGGCAAACAATTGAAAATTTAAGTCCCATTACTCTAGGCGCTCTAAGAGTGGAATTACATCTTACAAAACGAACGTAATACTTATTTTTATTCCTAGTATTGAAACAATGAATATCTTTACTGCAGGTGTATTGTTAATTGCGTTTAAAAACATACAAGCATACCTAAAAATATATGTGGTGACTAATGTCAACATGCGAAATTTTTGCAAAATATTTCGACAGCATTCTGTACTACAAACGTTTACTATTATTCGTACAAGCCGTTTTTGGGCTATAAAAATTGATTTGACATGAGGACTCAATTTGTGCGTGGTAAATAGAGATTAGTTGTTTTGTATGCAAAATGTTTTGAAGATGCCTAAAAGCGTATAATAAAGTATTTAATTTAGAGGGCAACCTGTCACAATGCAGATGACATGAAAGAGTACTATCAAGATAAATGCCAAGAAATTTAGGGCATGAAGAGCTCCCGATACGATAATTGCCATTAATAAAAATACTTAACCTACTGGTTTTGTTTTGAGGGTTATGGAAATGTGTACGCAAAGTCTTTTCCGTATTGAAGTTTTGACAGATGGCGTGCAGAGGAACTGGAATCCGACGTTCCGTTTTCCAGTAACCATCATCAACTTTGTTTTTTTAAATACGGTCCTGATTTTTTTACACGTAATATTAGAAGAACTTTTTATTCTGCATTCAAGCATGTATCAAACTTAATTCCGTACCGTTCCGAAGTCATGAGACAAAAAGCGAATTTTTATGATTTTGTTTTTGACGAATTGTTACAGTGTGGTTGACGTTAAATAAAAAGTAAGGGGAAATTCGCCAGGTACTTTTTAACGTTCTTCAAAGTGGCTTACAACAAATTGGAATCCGACGTTTCGTTTTCGTGTAACCATCATCAACTTTGTTTTTTTAAATACGGTACTGATTTCTTTATACGTAATGTTAGAAAAGCTTTTTATGCAACATTCAAGCATGTATCACACTATATGGTTTAATTGCTATTTTTAACCTTATTTTACTACTATCGGAGAAGATCTCTAAGTATGAGCCTGTATCCCTCCCAATAACATTTAAACTACATTTTATTTATAATGACCATTTGATAACTGTGCATTCCTTATCAAATTAATGAAATGACATAAAGTTTTTCAATTTTATAACCAATTAATTATAACCAATCAACAACACACAAATGGACAGATAACATTTGATGACAAGAAAATTTCAACGTAATGCATAACAATAATAATGAAACAAAAAATTATAATAGATGCTCGGAAAGCCCTCCTTGGTTCACCAAACATAAATAGCATCTCCTAACTGCAGAATCCAAAGCAGTCTTCAACATTGTCGGTGTTACAGTTTGGAATGCGTTAAGTACCAACCTTCGGAGTTGGTGTTCTATTCCAAAGAATAGGTTTATAACAAAAAATTTTTATATACCCCAAAGAAAAAATCCAGCGGGGTTATATCGGAAGAATGGGCTGGTCTGTGTGTTTCAGAATGGGTGTTTGAAACTCTTTCGGAAAACCTATTTGAATGGTAATCCTTAACCATGCGTGAATTGTGTGCATCCTGCTGAAAGCATCCATCCCGTACTTCGGCTAAGGGTAATGTACCATGAGCGTCTTTCAAAGTAGTTTCTAGTAAATTTAAGTAACGTTGCAATGTTAATCTTTGATTATAAAGAAAGGTCCTATTATCCTTCTTCCTATAATCCCAACCCACATATTGAAGGCAACACGGTATTGATGTCGTGACTCCTTGCGTAATTTTGGAATTTGTTGATACCAATGATTAAATATTCCATTACTTGAAACCGTACTTTCATCAGAACATAATATGTGGAAAGGAAAATTATTGTTCTGACGGAATTTTCTGGTATACCACTCACAGAATAATCTCCGTCTTTCTGCGTCACCAGGTCTAAGTCTTTGCCAAATTTTCTATTTGTACGGATGAAATTTTCTCTTCTTGTTGGGTATGCCCACATTATTCTGAATTTGCCCAGTTGATATTTCGGGATTTTCAGTAACGGATAACAATACATTGTTTACATATTCCTCATTACTCATTTCTTTGGAGCACGAGTTTTTTAAACGCACCGTATCTTTTAAAGTTAGTTACTGACTTTCTGAATGTTCTTTTATTTGACTGCTTCCTTTCAGGATACTTGTTCATATGTGCCCCCCGCTGTAAGCAATTTTGATTGCTTAAGGTGTAACATGATATTATGCCAAACTTTTCCCCATTTGAAAATCCTGCTTCCATATTGTATTAATAAATTAACTACCAACGAAGATTAGTACGTAAAGCTAATAAACAAAGTAACTGTCAAGTGGAGACAAAAATTTAATTCAATTCAACAAATCATAGTATTTGTTTTCCTAAGCCCACTTTTCTAATGTCAGAGGTTAATAGATATCTAGATTCTAACCTGAAAAATTAAAGGAAATGAAATAATTTTTTTAGGGTAACTATGCAACCTCTTTCATACATCCATAACGAAAACAGGCAACATTGTAAACACAAGATCAATAATCTATAAGGCAACATTGTATTATAAAAACAAAAACAATAATCTATGTCAGAATGACGTTTAAAACTTTATTTCACATATAGACTAATAGACATAAATACATGATAACTTAAAAAAATTCCAAATCCGCCCGCTTCTATAAGATACCAATAATACAGCTTAACCATTTTTATTCATATTTAATTAATTTTTAGATTTACCTTTCGTTATATTAAGAAACTTTATGTATCTGCTCCTTTTATTATAAAATTGATCGCTATTCACGTATTGAAAAAATTTCAACTAACACTTAAACTCTACCTTATGTACTTTTGTTGTCGCTTAATTACGCGTCATATCAAAAACTTGCATAGAACATAATTAATTGATATGTTTAAGGAAGTATTTTGATATCTTTGAAATATGCAGCTGGTTAGCGATAGGGAAAAAATTCGATTGCATAACCTTCTATACCTACATGTGTATGTGTAGGTTGGAAGGTAAAAATTGCACATAAACCATAAAGTGTGATACATGCTTGAATGCAGAATAAAAAGTTCTTCTAATATTACGTGTAAAAAAATCAGGACCGTATTTAAAAAAACAAAGTTGATGATGGTTACTGGAAAACGGAACGTCGGATTCCAGTTCCTCTGCACGCCATCTGTCAAAACTTCAATACGGAAAAGACTTTGCGTACACATTTCCATAACCCTCAAAACAAAACCAGTAGGTTAAGTATTTTTATTAATGGCAATTATCGTATCGGGAGCTCTTCATGCCCTAAATTTCTTGGCATTTATCTTGATAGTACTCTTTCATGTCATCTGCATTGTGACAGGTTGCCCTCTAAATTAAATACTTTTCTAACATTACGTATAAAAAAATCAGTACCGTATTTAAAAAAACAAAGTTGATGATGGTTACACGAAAACGAAACGTCGGATTCCAATTTGTTGTAAACCACTTTGAAGAACGTTAAAAAGTACCTGGCGAATTTCCCCTTACTTTTTATTTAACATCAACCACACTGTAACAATTCGTCAAAAACAAAATCATAAAAATTCGGTTTTTGTCTCATAACTTCGGAACGGTACGGAATTTCGTCAAAGTACAACTTTTCCCTCATTTAACCGAAACTCTACCTCTTACGGTTTTCGAAATCCCCATAGTGGCCCTCCTTATTTCGGACAAATGTATATATATATATATATATATATATATATATATATATATATATATATATATATATATATATATATATATATATATATATATATACCGGTGTCTAGAATCTGCCCACGTTCTATGACTATCTTTGTTATTATTGTTATTATAAGAGATACAGAGTCGGTTAAATTAGCAAAGTTGGGCAGAATTTCATGATAATTCAAATTCCGATAAGAAAATTCAACATTCTTGGCAACTTTCTAAGACATCTGAAAATAACTAAAAATCGTCAAAATCTTCAATCGGCTATATCTTTTTTAATACTCAAAACACGAAAAAGTTATAAAAGAGACTTTTGATGGCTATTTTCACACAAAATGGGAAAATGCGAATAAAAAATTTGTTTAGTAATTAATTTTCGAGCTTCAACCCAAACATACATTTTTCTAAAGGGCAACTATAGGTGGCCATGGACTCGTTTGATGGTTTATTTTTTCTGATTTCAAAAATGTATAGCTTTGTATGTTTCATATTGCTAGTTAACCCACAATTTTCAAAAAAAAGGTAATTATAATATTTATTAAACAAATTAAAGTGTGCTGTGAACATTTAAATAACAAAATAAGCTCATATTCTATTACTAAATTTGTGGAAACAACAAGAAATAATGTACCACATTATCAAAATAAAAAAGTTCTAGATAAATTTATCTTACAATGAAGAGTAACAGCAAGAAATATAAACAGATAACACAATCATAGAAATGCTTCGAAATACCCTCCATTATTTGAACACACATTTGACATGAACTTTTAATAAACTTTGGGTGCTAATTTGTTGTATAGCAATACGAATTTTACTTTTAAATTGTCTATATTACCAGGTTTTGCTCGGTACACTTTGTCTTTAATTGCACCCCACAAGAAATAGTCCAGGGGGGTTAAGTCTGGAGATCGGGGCGGCCAAGCTATTGTACCTCGATTTCCTATTCAATTATTAAAACGTTCCTGTGAATAGTTACACACAAGTAATAAATTGTGTGCTGGTGCCCCGTCTTGTTGAAAATAATTCAAATTTTGAATTACGTTCAACGGAAGGTCGTCCAAAATTTCTTCAAATTCGTTTCCTAAAAAAGTTAGATATCTTTCGGAATTTAAATTGTATTCATAAAAAAACGGACCAAGTATTTTGGTACCAAGAATTCCGCACCAAACGTTTACTGAAAAAGCAGATTGATCTCTCCTCTCAACAGTAATATGAGGATTTTCTTGGGACCATTGGATATGATTTTTTCTATTGAAGATTCCGTTGTTTGTAAATTTTGCTTCGTCGGTAAAAAGAATGGTTTTCGAGAATTGATTGTTTGCTCGACTTTCATTAATCAACAATGTAGCAAAACGTAATCTTTTCTGATAATCTTCAACATACAATGTATTTCCTACATCAAAATGATATGATTAATATTATTTTGTTTCAAAATAACGAGGGCTTCATCTTTGAAAGTGTTGCACTCGTTCAAATTTCACCAAGAGATGTGGTAGGTTTAAATTCGGCGTAAGCTAAAACAAGTTCTTCTGTTTCTGTGTTAACATTGTTTTTAAAATTTTGAGGTTTAGTAGAAGCACCATATTTTTTTAAAATTCGATTCGAGTTTGACAAAAAATCTCACATCGAGTTGTCTTCTTTCCATATAAGTTTGAAGATATAATTCCGAAGCAGCATTAGCATTTCCGTTAGACACGTAATAGCAAAAAAGCATATCATTTCTTTCTTCAGTAGAATAAGCCATTTATAAATTAATCACTACGAACTATAACTGGTTACAACAAATAATTCAATGTCTACTGTTTGACAATCAATCAATGAAGAGTTTTGTAGCTTTGTTCAGTAAAACTAAACTATCATTTTTGTTTAGTAAATATACTAAAATAATTACAATTTTAATGAAAATATGATGAGTCATAACACATAAAATTTATTTTCAATACTAAAATATTACATATTGCTAAATAGCATTTTGCAAATTCGTAGAATAAAAATATAATTGAATCATACGAATCTGAAAGTTCCAATTTAATTCTACCGATTTAATAATAATTTTATGTTACGTTCGATTATAATAAATTACTAATAAAATTTGTTATTCAACACAAAAAATAATCACAGTAAAAAAAAACCAACATTTTAAAAAGCACAAATAAAAAAAAAGCTATTAAAAGAAGAACACCTACAACATTAATTCGAAATTTTGAAATAAAAAAAAAAATAAAAATAAGCACAATGAAAAATATAACAGATTTAAAGTATTTCAGAATCTAGAAAGTTGGCAACACAGATAATTTTACTATACGAAGTATCGAATTATCATGAATCGCACACAACTTTCACATTAACCGCACACTGATACTCATACGCACACACAAAGAAAGCACACTAGAACGTGGGAGACTAGCACACGCACAGAATAGCACACACACACACACACACACACATAATATATATATATATATATATATATATATATATATATATATATATATATATATATATATATATATATATATATATCAAGATATATCTAAATTCATTTAAAATTCAAGGGTCTAGTTTTTGGAGAAACGCTCGGACACGTCGATTTGTATTTTTGACTGCGGTTTTTTTAGTGGTAAAAATTTGTATATATGGTGGCCCAAAAATAAGTTTTGACCACCAACTTGATTTTGTCAAATGGAAACACCTGTTTCTCACATCATTTTCTGAATCTGCTTTGAATTCTGATGTACTATGTCCTTCACCTAAGGTCAACAGATCTCGAGGAATTTGCAATTGAACGTATCAACAATTAAGACCGTATCAAGGTAGGCGGTCTTTGTTTTCTGTCACTAGAAACAATTTATTCAAAAACACAACAACAAATAGCCAAGGCAATGAATAAAATCTCTTTGCACGATTTCAACCACTTCTGGGGTTATGGCACTCACTTCTCTTCTGATTGTATCTTTCAACGTCCCCAGACTGTTTGGCTTGTCAACATATACTTTTGATTTGAGATAACTCCACAGAAATAAATACAACGGGTTTAGGTCGGGTGACCTAGCAGGCCATTGGATAGGTCCTTTCCTTCCTATTCACCTATTAAGAAATGTTTCATCCAAAAGTACAACATTTCGGAAAGGACAAATGTTAAAATTCGACGCCAAAAATAAATTTACATACACAACGGAATGAAAATATATACCTAACGTTTATGGATCACCTTGGATACGATTATTTTGCAAGTGGTCTTGATAGTTTCATAAAGACAATATTTTTTTTTTCGTACATATCTCGAGATCTGTTGACAGGACATGGTACATGAGATTTACTAAGGATTCAAAGCAGATTCAGAAAATTAAATAAAAACAGGTGTTTCCATTTGACAGAATCAAGTTGGTAGTCATAACTTATATTATTTTATGTATATATATATATATATATATATATATATATATATATATATATATATATATATATATATATACAGGGTGGCGCGTTAGTGTGACAAAGTCCATATCTCCTTTATTTAAAGAGATACAAAAAAAAAAATTAAATACAAAAGTTGTAAGATATGTTCTGGTGCACATTCCAAAAATATTTTTAATTATACAGGGTAGATCATAAAAGCTTAAAAGTAATTTAAAATTTTTTTTCTAAATAGAAAACCCTGTATATTATTACATATTTAGGTTCTATACAATTTAGAAATTATAAACCGTTTTGACAAATTTCAAATTTTTTGTCAAAAATGACGTTTGCAGGCCAAAACATAGGTGGAAATCTTTGCTAAACGAAACCTTTATCAATTAGTTATGGTTGATTTCCTTGGAAATGGGGACCTACTCTAATGGGCTGTATTGATATTTTTGTAGTATATTCATTCAGGGTGATAAAAAAAAGACAATAAAGAGTAGATTCAAAAAAACGTATAAAGTCATTTTTTTTAATGGAAACCCCCTATTTTTTTAATTCTATATTACTTAGCATTAAAAATAAGGGTGACTTTGTATAAGAGTATATTCCAAAAAACTGTAGTTTTTGAAATAATGACAATTTAACATTTTTTTATTGTAAAAAGGCTATACGGCTTTCAAGTTTTGTTGTTAGTTGGCCGTGACGGCGGGGCGCGGCGGAACAAAAAAAATCGAACACTTCAGATCGAAATATTACAATTTATTGAACCCCATATAAATAATTATTTTATAAAACGAATTTAAAGTAAAGACAATATTTTTTTGATTCAACAAATGATGTCCTAATCCTAATCATAAACTTAATACCTCTAATGTAACTAAACCAGTAACTAATTATACAGATAAAAGTACTAGAAACAAGCCAAATACGTACTACCTAATAAGTTGTTCGAAATGTCCGCCTCTTTCTTGAATACACAATGCAATACGTCTCTCAAATTCGCTGCTTATATTTCTACACATTTCAACACTAATGTTTTGAAAAAAGTTTCTAATCCTAATTTTCATGTCTTCTTTTGTTGTAGGGGGTATTTTATAAACCTGCACTTTGACGTACCCCCATATGCTAAAGTCCATTTTAGTAAGATCTGGGGATCTAGCAGGCCAAGCAACAGGCCCTCCCCTCCCAATCCAACATTCTAGATATCTAGCATTTAAAAAAGTTATTATCGAACCTGTATGATGTACTGTACATCATGAAGAAACCACATTTATTGTTGCGTATCCTGTGGCACTTGACGCAACAAATTAGGTAGATGGTTTTGATTGCAGAAAGTCTAAGTATACTTCCCTGTTACTCGTTGATCAAAAAATATGGTCCAATTACATGATTACCGACAACACCTCCCCAAACATTTAAAGACCATCTAGTTTGAGAAGTATATCTTACAAAATGTGGATTTTCGGTAGAATAGTAATGAAAATTGTGTCTGTTTACACTTCCGTTTCTGTGAAATGTGGCCTCATCTGTAAATAAAATCAAATGAACAAAATTTCTTTGTTGGTTTATTTTGTTTTGAGCCCATTGACAAAATTCCAGTCGTCTTTGATAATCTTCAGGAACCAATTCTTGAAGTAGTTGAATGTGATGGGTGCAATTTTGAGACTTCAATAACGCTGTACGTACGTCGTTCAACACCAACCTGCTGAGAAATGGGTCGTTGTCGAATATATGGATTTTCGGTAACTGTTAATAGTACATTTAATTGATTTTCCTCAGTCTGTGCACGTTTTTCCCTAGAATTTTTTTCGTATACACATTGCCAGTTCTTTCAAAACACTCCAAAAGCTTTTCAAATGCCCTTCTTTCAGGTTGCCGTCTACTGGAAACCGTTGTTGATACAGTCTTCTTGCTAAGAGCGTATTCTTTTCACTAGCTCCCAAAACAAAAATCATATCAACCATCTCGGCTATGCGAAAAATTCATTTCAATTTAAATATGCAATTTTATGATCAATTTTGCCACGCCTCCCGTCACCCAACTAACAACAAAACTTGAAAGCCGTATAGCCTTCTTACAATAAAAAATGTTAAATTGTCATTATTTCAAAAACTACAATTTTTGGAATATACACTCTTACACAAAGTCACCCTTATTTTTAATGCTAAATAAGATAGAATTAAAAAATAGGGGTTTCCATTTAAAAAATGACTTTATAGGTTTTTTGAATCTACTTTTTATTGTCCATTTTGATCACCCTGTATGAATGTATTACAAAATATCAATACAGCCCATTAGAGTAGGTCCCCATTTCCAAGGAAACCAACCATAACTAATTGATAAAGGCTTCGTTTAGAAAAGATTTCCACCTATGTTTTGGCCTGCAAACGTCATTTTTGACAAAAATTTGAAATTTGTCAAAACGGTTAGACTTAGTTATAGGACATTATACATAAAATGTGTCTAAAATTGTATAGCTATGTATAGGGTTTTCTATTTAAAAAAATTTAAATTACTTCTAAGCTTTTATGATCTACCCTGTATAATTAAAAATATTTTTGGAATATGCACCAGAACATATCGTACAACTTTTGTATTTAATTTTTTTGTATCTCTTTAAATAAAGGAGATATGGGACTTTGTCACATTAATGCCATTATATATATATATATATATATATATATATATATATATATATATATATATATATATATATATATATATATATATATATATATATATATATATATATATATATATAATATATATATATATATATATATATATATATATATATATAATTTGTTAATTAGGTTTGACTAACTATAATCAATAATTTATTCATTCATTTAAATGAAAACATTTTTTTGGCGTAATAAAAATAATATTATTAATAGAAGTTTTTTATCAAAGTCATACAAAATATTATTCACGTACCCTTGATATAACCGTATACTGTTATAAATCATGTATCTATCGTTTTAAAAGTAACTAGGACATCATTATATTCTACTTTTGTATCCGAGCGTTTCTGTGATACTTCGCTTTGTTAGATATTTGTAAGTAGGTAAGCTTTACTGATTGAGGATACTTTGATACGGGTTTCCAGTAACAAGGAGTTCGTGAAAAGAATTGAATGAGTTTAAAGGTCAAAGCTTAATAATAGATCTACGGTAATGAATAATCAAGTAATTTTATTTTGTAGCATTGTGTGTGAATATATAAAATTAAACAGGTAGCATATGTGTAGTGCTTTCATAATATTTGAGATTATAATCCAGTATTTGCAAACGTTCGAAGAGAAATAGGTAGGATGCAATGAAAAGGGTACGCAACTGTTGCAAAGGATCCTTTTTAAGTAAAGATTTGTATAACAGCACATAATATTTTAATGAAAACCAGAATGAAGCCAACAGAAGGTTTGAATTTTGTATTATTTAATCTGTAAACAAAGTTATTTAACAAAACTAAGTAGATGGAGAGGAGGTCTTGCTTGCAATATGTAGTTCTGACATTCATTATGGTAATATGAAGAAACTGTGATTCCATAGATAGAAATACACAAAACATATCAATCTAAAAGTAACTATGGTGAATTGATAAATACTATTGACTGGGCGAAAAATAAGGGAAGGTGAACTAGGAACGTAATCTCTTACTAAATATTTCATGAATACGTATGGGTAATGACTCGTTTCTTCAGCGGAGAGTACACTTTTGTGTTCAAAGCATAGCTAAAGTTCGTCGATCAAGCAAAAATATTTTGAGAGGGGTATTAAAGCGGATGAGAATATTAGATATCTGAGAATATTAGATATTTTAGAATATGGAAAATATCCTCCAAAAGGTGCTTGTCATCAATGGGTATATCATGACTCATGAGATGACGTCTGGTGCACGAGGAAGGAACAAAATAGACAATTTACTTAGATGATAATATTTCTGCAAAATCATATTCTTGAGCTTACCCCTAATTTTGTAGTAATCCTCAAATAACTACTTCACAGTAATAGCATCTATATCCTCTGGATCATAGAGTATGCATCACTTCGGGACGTCCCAAGGTACATAACGTGTTTCCATTTGCGAAGAGAAGGTCAGGCCTTAGTTTTATTTTTTTAATGTCTAGAACCATAGTATGGGTTAAAAGAATATAAATAGATTCAGCCAACCTTGACAGAGTTGTAAATCTGGTATTAAAGGATGACTGGAATATTACACGCGTTTCAATGAAAATGACTGTTTCAATATTTACATTAACTCGTCATCTTAAACTCTATCGGATTTTTGGAGATGACTTCCATAATTCCTCAAACAGTAATGTTCTCCCGAATCACTAAATTGTCATTTAAAAGAAGCCTTGCTCATACAATATGGCCTTACAAGGAAAGTATGTAGGATCCTTTGCTTTCGAACTAAAACCTTTCCTGGATTATTAGACAAACAAGGCATGGCAGAAAAGAACTTATGCGTCGTTATACAGATGACCTTTCAAGCTTAGCACGCACTACTAGTTTTAATCGTCACAACACTTAAACACTTTTTAATAAACGAAGTGTAATCGCTGTAAAAGGGACAAGAAAAGTGAGAGATACGACTTTTGGAGAGAGAGAGAGAGAGCGAGAGAGAGAGAGAGAGAGAGAGAGAGAGAGAGAGGAGTTAGCGTGACAACGATTTCAAGTGTGAAAGCCATAGGAAACAATGTTCCTCTAGAAGTTATTTTTCACAGTGTACATTACAAAAATAACATGCTCAAAGGGGAAGCTCCTGAAAGTATCGGGTTTGCTCACAGCAGCGGTTGATTCTGAATGTTTTGTCAGTTACTTTCAGCATTTTATCAAGCGTTGAATACTAAGGTGTTGCTCATAGTAGACAACTATAAGTCACGTGTTGGTTAAATATTCAAATTTGGCGAAGGGGCCCGCAATGGTTCTTTTGACCTTTCCGCCACGTCCCAGCCACATGGTCCAACCACTCTGTAGATCCAGCTTCTGAACCCCTGAAAATATTCAACAGAACTTACCGTAAGTGGCTGTTAACGAATCATGGAAAGATAATGATTATTTATTATGTTTCGGATTGTTTGGGACGTGCTTGTTCGCTAGTATTCATGGCTCAGAATATCACAGCTGGATTTAGAGCAGGTAGGATACGTCCTCTAAACGGAAACATATTTACCAATAACGGATTTTTGAATTGCTTTGTTACCGAACGTTCTCCACCTGAGCTTAGATTATCAATCTCTAACTTGTGCGCAAAAAGAAATGATTTTGGGGTAGGAAAGCACACAGAATGATTAAAAGAGCACAACTTGATTTAATCTTATATCGCCCTTTGATCAAGAAAAGAGCTACGACACAATAAAAAGATGGTACAGTTAAAATAGTGTTTAATGTCGGACTAAGTCCCAGAAGGTAGAAAGTCAGACTAGGAAGTTAATCTTAGACCGCAGGAATAAAGAAAACACTACTGATCGTTTAACGCACTAAATTTAACGATAATAATTTAATTAATTATATCCCAAAATAAATTATATTTAAATAATTACACAAAATTAAAATAAAACGGGTAAATAATATTTACACAAGTGTTACCTTTAGTTTGGATAGCTACAGCGTTCGTGAACCCACGAAAGTAATGGAAAAATACTTATGTGAAAATCATTTATTTATAACTTCATGTAGAAACACACTTACCTCTTGCTGAGTAACGTTAATCTTATCACCTAATTAACATGAAACCAACGAATACACAAAAAAAAACAAGACGCATACTATGCGAAACAAATATTAGCCATCTTGATATCACTTACACTCCGAAAAAAACATTAATTGCAATTATATTCACTCTGTACATTATCCAGTCCATAACCCAACTTTCAATGAAAACTTTGCATGTGGGCGAATCCTCTTTCCGCACAATTTAGGCAACCACCTCACATTCTAATGAATTCATTCTTGAACATGCATAAAATTTACCATTATTGCACAATATTACAAAATGTCTACAAACAAAAATATGCATACATATTCCTTACTGCACATTAATACAATATAATATAGCGTAAACTCACTCATCCATACGTCTACAACCATTTCTTTAAGCCAAATCATTTTACTACACAGTAGCAATTTGGTAGTCTCTTACCAGTGTGGTCCCAGTAAATATTTCCTAAAAATACTACCCCTCAACCAAATTTAAAGTTTTCAACATGAAAATCTTTCTACAACATACAAATATTCTTTCATATGATATCTAATGCTTCATTAAATTCCAGTGGCGTATCATTTACACCAATTTACATTCTGCATACACAAAAAAACTTTTTTCGTGCATACTCACATTATTTACAATCAAAATACCTTCCATACGTTATCAACATACTGCATACACGCGATACGTCAAAATAACCTTACAGTGTAGAGTATCATCGGAAGAAAAGCGTTCAACTAGACCGAGATCTGTCCGCAAAAATTATGTTAACAAGAGTGTGTGTTAAATTTTTTATCACTTAAAGTGATTGCCCGTTTTTAAAATATAATTCTTTTCTGATGTCTTGAATCCGAACACTTCCTGTAGGTATCGTATTTCGCGATAAAGACCAGGTTAAAGAAATATTCCTGTATCAATGATTCTTTAATACCAAACTACATATAACGTTTAGTTTATACAACGGTCCTGAAGGTTTAAATTCCTTATACAACCGTTCCGAGATAAGAGATCTACCAGGTAACATTTCTCTCATTCACCACCACCGTTTCTGACTAAGACAGACACGAATGAGGCATACTCCCTGTAAAGGAATAGATCGTTACCGTATAAAAATTTTGAAAACAAGAACACCCATCAAACAATTTTGGTTCCACCATCAAATCAGTCGTCTGTACTAAATAGGGATAAGAAAGAAATGAACCCTCTCAACCGAATTTCAATTATTAGTAAGAACTAATAAAAAGTTATCTCGTTAATGAAATAAATCACCTGAAAGATATTATGTAAATACGTTAAAATTTCACTGAAGTAAAAGTGTTAATAATGCAAGCAGTCATTAAAACACACAGATATCGGTTTTGTTTACTGATCTATATATTCCAGATAATGTAATAATGTAATCTCTTTGAAAATATTTCAACGAGCAATAAAATATTATCCCGCATTTGTTAACTGTAAGCTTCCATACAAGCTACCAAACTGGGGACGTAATCAAAATGTTGCCTAACCTTTTTTTATTTACCTCAACGTATTTTGAGTTACTTTATCCTCGTTTAAATTCATTATTGTACCTATACCGTTAGTATTCTTCTCTCGGCCACCGCAAGAAGAGTGCCTGAGTGGATGGGTCAGAGCCATTTAATTAATTTATTTTTGTGAAGTAGAGCCAAAGGAATTTGTTGTTTTGTTCTGTTTAGAATTTTTGTCAGCTTTGTTGTTATTGCCTCACTGTAGGCGTACATGCTTAGTGTTGTAAAATTACAGGACAGTATATGTATAAAACCTTTTTCTGTTGATTGGCTAGAGTGAAACTCACGTAGCATTTTATTAGCACTATCTAAAAAACTCACAGCTCCCTTCGATTTCGAGGTATAGACGCGGTAAAGCATAATAAAAATAATTGTAGCCCATTAGAGGCCTAACAGTAGTATCACTTTACCAAAATTTCACTGAAAGAAAAGGGCAAAAGTTATATGAAAAACTAATATGTAATTTCTATTAAGCAAACGTGGGCTATCAAACGTAGAATAGTTCATTTAAAGTTTTCATAATTTTTATCACATTTTAGCACTATTTTTATTGACGGTGCTTTTTTTATTGTAACTATTAAAACTAATACTACGTCAAGGTTTTTGCAGTGGAGGTTTGTCAGCTTTTACAATTTCCAAATTGAATTTTAAAATTTTTATTAATATAAATGCTAATTTACGCTTACTTTAAAATTATTTAAAAGTCTAGACATTATTTCATCTACTTATATTGAATTTAAATATATGGTTCATGCTAGATTTATGTAAAGTGTTTTAACCCATTCGCAATTTATTTTCACCTCCTTCCAATAACATGGCTTACTTTTCAATTTATATATTTTTGTTACGAGATTTATTTATGTATATAGATAATGTACACTTATTGATTGCATATTTCACTCTTGAGTCAGAAAACGTAAATATTGAAAATAAAATATAAAGAATGCAGTAATTGAATATAGTAAATACCGGATAACTCTGTTTTTAGGTAATTATTAATGGATACCTCAGTTTGAGCAGAAATTACGTCATGGGAAAGTGTCTACAATTAAGATAACTGCAGGAATTGTGCGAATGTCTAGTGAGGAGAAGAAAACGAAGAAACACTGAGAACTTAGCTTAGATAAGAATATTAAGAGTATACAACTCAGGTTTTTACATGGTGTTAAATTAAGGTTGACTTTCCAAAATATAGTAATTTTTCTTCGCGTAATAGTCTAATGGGACAAGCTGGTACAATGATGTATTTTTAGATCCTTTTTTACGAAAATCTACTGTACTTACGGTTTTAAGGAAGTTTAGCTTTGTGATTGGCTATGTTTCGCGAATCGCGAGAAAAGAGCATTGATTAAGCGACGAGGGCGACTTGAGTAGGTCGTGCTTAAGCTAATACCCGTTGGTGGAGCGAGGGTGTTAAGTTAACCTCCGCGCGCGCGTGTACGTGTGCGTGTGCGTGTGCGTGTGCGTGTGCGTGTCCGTGTGCGTGTGCGTGTGTGTGTGTGTCTAAGGAACGTGTAGAGTGGTGAAGTTCAGAAGAATGAATATCGCGCTTCGCGAAGCGTATTTTGATGACAAATTTGCAGAACACCTTAATACAAAAATTTTGTGGTCTCAGTGCGCTATACTCATCCATGGGAAAATAACCGTGACCGGGTTAGTTAAAGGCTTCAGTAATTAATTGGGTTGGATTAACGAATGTGAGTGTTGAGGAGTATCAGATGGGCACCTTGAACGTTATTTCTGGATGTACTCCAAGATACTACGTAGAGCCTTGTTGACGGTAATTGCCAGCTATGAGGAACATAATACGTGGAGAGCGGCCAGCTATCGGGGCGGTCGGAAAAAGTGAGTCTGAGACCGGAAGTATCCCTTTACTGTTTCTACTTTGGAGTCCTGAAAATATAAGATAAAATTATTTAAGTGCTTACAGTTATTTTAGTTTACAAATAAATATAAACGTTGTATGGTTTTAAAGGAAGATTTTTGAACTTATTTATTACAGACGTATTTACCAAATTAGTTAGTCATTTATTCAAGTATACCTTGTGATATTTAATTTCTTTTGTTTAATATTGAATACTGCTGACGTCGTGTTCGGGTGTTGTGGGGTGTGGTTTGGCATGGAAACTCGTACAAGATTAATATAATATATATATATATATATATATATATATATATATATATATATATATATATATATTAATAAATTTTGCTTCTTTAAATGACATATTTTCTTTTGACATAATTGTTTTTTATTTATATTGATGTTTACAGCACTCTTTTGATAGTGTAGAACGATTGTTTACTTTGCAGTGAGATCAAATTTCCATCAAAGTAATTAATAAATATATATATATATATATATATATATATATATATATATATATATATATATATATATATATAGTTCAACTGTTAATCTAACAATAGTTTCACTTCTTGTGGGATCAAATTTCCTTCAAAAGTAATTAATAACATTTGCCTAGGAACTAATACTAATTTATTATCTGCGTTTGTTATTTTTCGCTTCGTACGTTTCATTTCAATTACTTTTATCTCACTGGAAACGTTTTCCAAAATTATTTTTAATGATTTCATGTTCTACTAATAAGTTTGCGCTAATGAAATTTGAAAAATTACTTTAACTTTTCTTCTGCCTACGGGTTTAAAGTCTAAAATGCCGTTTTTAAATATACTATTTTTAAATAGATAGTGACCTACACGAACCGGTAATAACCTATAAATATTCTTATCGGCGAGCTCGACTATAACGTAAAATGGCCCGGAATCGGTATACTTATATTTATTATTTAAATCGTAAGAAACCGTCTTACTTTCTACTTCCATAGCGTTGTTGGGTTTGTCGGAAGGGAGCTTTCCGCCACCACCCCCAGAGCTATCGTCCATCACGATGTAACTGCCTATTTCTTACGATTTTAATATACGTGGGCCGTAGGACAATGAAACCAAGGTTAATCGATTTCTGTTTATACACGCACGGAAATGCACGATACACACTTGTCGAATGCTAGCACAGAACTGGTGTTCGGTTGGTTTCTGATCATTTCTTTTCAGGTATAAATATACAGTGCTCTCAGAAAGTAACGGATAAATTCATTATTTTCGAAATCGTTAATTTGTGGTCAAAATCCTGCGACACACAGATTTTATTATTTTGATTCCGAACTGTATGCTGTGTCGCATATGTAGATGGCGCCGCGCACTTTCCGGATATGACGCAAAGTTTATTTTAATCAGTAATCGTCTTGCATACTGCCACGTAGAACAGGGAAGTCATTTTGAACATTTACGTTAAATTTTGGATTACTGTTCATTATGATTTTATGTTTTTGTTGACATTTATTATGTTTAAGTCTTATTTTATGTTTATTCTCGTTCAGTTCATGTTTATTTAATAAATGTTGGGCACTGTATAGTACCCTGATTCCTAATTTTACGCAACAATTGACAACACTAACACCGCATCACTTTCCTAATTGTGCCACATTTAATAATTAATATCGCGCATACTGTTTCAAATAATCCCAATAAGTAGGGCATTTTTGAACTCAGGAGAAAGAATTGCATCGATTTCCGCTAAAAACATACAGGGTTGCCATTTAAAAATATGAACTCTGACGTCATATCCAGAAAGTGCGCAGCGCCATCTACATCGACGGGTCGCAATGTATATTTATTATTTAAAATACTTAGCTTTTTTGGGCATTCGATAGTATATTCTTGTATTAATGTTTTACAAAAATCTAAACGTTTCGATAACGCAGTTTAAATATTTAAATAGAGACATTCTTCTTGCCTATTAAAGTTATTAGGATGTTTATATATCCCAAAAGACTCACGTTGTAACGAACATATTAATGAGTTTGTCTTACCAATATTTCGATATTATCAAATTGAACGTCATGATTTAAATTACTTGAAGCATGGTCAGCCACCGTAGATTTCTCTGCTTGACCCAATGCAAAAATCTGATATGTTCTTTACGTCTTATATGAAGCTACGCTTTATGGTTCCAGTGTATACTTTTCCACATGAACAAAATAACTTATATATCCCTGAAAAACGATAACGGGTTTGAAACATCTTTAGGTGACCTTAAATGTTCTTTATTTTTCTAGTGGGATTTTTACAATTCTATCTGTAACATTATTTATGAAGGATGAAAAGCAGTACCATTATTAAGCACTGGTTCTCCTTGATCGTTATGAATAGCAGTGTAGTAACATTGTTAACATCATTAAATGAATTAGCTTATAAGGATTTTGTTAACTATTCATATTCATCAAAAATTTAAGATCAGAAATTCGTTTTGCTCGATCTACTCAATTATTTAATTGCACCCATTTTTTTAAGTGTATGGTGATTTGTTAATTTATAAAAGTATCTCAGTGTGTGTCGGCTGTCTGTAAACCTTAAAAGAGAGTGAATTATTAGCTCTAGGTATTAGTATGTTAAGAAATGGTAAACTTCCAGTAGTTGCCTTCTCCATGGTAAGCTGGATTCTTGAATGAACACCACTTATAGAAATGAAATATTTATATAGTGCGTCTTCTCACTGTCTCCCAATATCAAACGTGGCATCCTACATATCTATACCAAACTAAAGGTTCTTTAGGCGATTCTTATATCGCTGTTTCAATCTCTTCAAGCAAAATTAGCCATAAGAGGACTACCTATTTCTACTTCATCAAGCTGTTAACATAGCTTATTAGTCCACTAGAAATAAATCGTAGTACGGCAGTTCTGAAAAAGTCTTGTTATATTATTTGGAAAAATATGACCAATATATTCAATGAAATCGTATGAACGAATAAGTTCAAAAGTAAGTAAGTATTAAATACATAAATAAAAAGTTTACCTCGAGTAGGATTTGACCTTGCGGTATGTACTTTGCTAGAGTATCGCTCTAACCATATGAGCTATCGAGGTACAAGCCCCAAACGATGTAAATTTTTTTATGTATCAAGTACTGATGTAAATTCTAAATATAATGATATTACAGTCAAATAACTTACACTTATTATTATTATAATAATTTAATATTATTCAAGTTGACCTGGTTTGTGTGAATCCTTGCGATATTGCATTAGTATAAGAAATTTTACTGTAATATCACTATATTTAGAATTTACATCAGTTCTACATACATAAAAATTTATCAAGATGTATCTCGATATCTTATATGGATAACATCTATAATTATGACGTGTTCAATGAATACGTAAACTTATGTATTTAATAAAATTAATAATAATTTTTAATTAATATATTCAATAGTTTCTTTTAGAAGGACTTTTGCAAAAAGTAAAGTTCATTAAAACTGACCATCACCCTTTGCAATTTTGAAATTATATATTGTTTCAATGAAATCGTCAGAATTTTTAATAGAATGGTGTTTTACCTACCTGAGGTTGAACTAGAAATATAGAATGTTTTGCAAGATTGTATATAGGAAAACCAGTTGCCTTAAAGGAACATTATGTTAAACATCAGGTCATGTGCCGCCAATCGTGAGCTCTCGTAAGCACTTTGGCAGTAGGAAAAGAAAAGACTGATGTGAAATTGTTAAAGGTTTCAGGAGCGATTTACTTTCAAACCGTATTTGATGATGAAAATTTCGGTGCGTTACCTTGAAGTTAACAGTATATTTGAATTTCTGTTTGTTTTAAAGTAATTTTAATGGATATTTGTTAAATTAAATTATTCATTTTTTAAGTGCTAAATTTCGTTTGTAAAGGAACAGAATGCCGATGCCAAAGGCGATAACTATTTCTCTATTATTTATGTGACGGACTATCTTGGTTTGATTTGGGTGTATGTTAATTAACCTACCGACGGAGATAGTTTTACTTAAATAAGGCCTAAACTAAAGTTGATGTTGATAGTAGAGGGATTTCTTTATTCTAATTTGTCAACATTGTGCAAGGTGAAATTTAGTTCAAGTACTGAATGATGAGAGCTGTATTGTGGTGTTTTGGAGCACTATGTTTCAGAAGTGATTCAAGGAACCATTGGTGGCCAGCAAAAAGGTAGGTTCAAGTATTTTCCCTGTTCTATGCTACTGCACCCCCTTTTGTTTGCGTAAATTTTACTCTGATTAATACATGTTAAAAGCGTTATCGTATCAGGCTTACCGTATTGTCATAGCTACAAAATTTTACTTCGAAAAATCTGGAACATTGGAACTGTGATGTGACCTATAAGAAACAGAATACACCCACGTACCACACCAAAATTAAGTAAACTGAAAACAACGAACGCGTTTTGATAGCTAATCTATTACCATCAACGGCCCACTGGGGCAAACTAAAGAATAATTTGTATATATATATATATATAATATATATATATATATATATATATATATATATATATATATATATATGACCGTGAAAATGAAAGTTGTGAAAGCTTAATGTGTTTTGAGCAGACTGAGGCCCTTTGATAATCATTATTCATTAGAATTTGTTTTTGAAGATCTCTAAACTGACATAGCCATCAAGTTCGTACTTATTACTAACATGTTTGATTAATGATACCTCATCTACTACATGATTTTTATTAAATATATGTAGGGATACGGCAGACTTTCCCCAAAGTTTGTATTTGATATGAGTTAAACGTTCTTTAAAACGAAATTTAATGGGTCGTTTAGTTTGACCTACATATCTCTATTTTTACAATTAATTTTATAAGTTTCCAACCTATGCGCCTATCCACCTGATTTTTGGATTACCTAAAAGCGTTTGCAAACTATTATTTTTGGAAAGTATTGTAGATAGACCTCTTGTATATTCTGGATAGTTTGATAATTTTACGTAGTTTGTTTTATTTGTTCTCTAATCATTGGTTATGTATCTTTTAAAATTAGTTTCTTTACGATAAATATCTGTATCTAGTTTACTACCATTATTTGTTACCAGAGTATCAAGAAACGGGATCATTTTCCTTTATCTCATACTTACATTTGATTGTCGTAAATTTCGAATTTTAGGTTTCTGTAAAGCTCTCAATACTACAAATTTTAGTATTAAGGATAGCAAACAAATTATTCATGTATCTATTCCAAACTCTAGGTACATAAGCCTATTTCAAATTTACCCAGGGATAGATTTGCCATAAACGGAGACAAGCTATTGCCCCTTTTTTTTTTGTCATACCATGTTCTTGTCTGAAAACTTGATGGTTAATTTAAAAAGGTGTGTTCTTGCCACTCGGGTAACAAAAATGGTAGTAAACTAGACATAGATATTTATTGTTGGGAAACTGACTCTAACGCTAGTTCATGGATTAGATACGTGGATGATGTATTTGACATCCTCAATACTGAAACTTTGTGATACTGAGAATTTTGTATGAACTTTAATTTCTAAATTTCCGACAATAAAATTTACTTATGAGATAGAGGCAAATGATGCTCTGGTAGCAAGAAATGGTTGTAAACTAGATATAGATATTTATTGTTAAGAAACTAGCAGTTATAGACACATAACAATTGACTCCAATCGCTGCAGGCAGCAGAAACTCGATTTTAATTTTTTGGTTCATAGATTGCTTAAATTTTTTCTTTCAGTTCAAAATTATAATAAAGGATTGCGCAATATTAAAGGAATTGCTGCATACAATGAGTTTTAACAAGTAGTAGGTATGAATATAGTTAGGAAACAAACATTTAGGATGAGTGTTAAGAGATTAACTACATTAGGTAACGCTAGAGTACAAACAGAAGCAAAATATGTAAAATTACTATACTATTCTGCTTATACAAAGGACCAACATATTTTCCAAAACTAATTTGAAAACAGTCACAGCTTCAGATAGTAGTTTGCAAACCCTTTTTTGGGAAATCCAAAAGACCGAGTTGATAATCAGGATAGGCGAGGAATTTTGTAAAAATTGTGTGGGACAAACTAAACGATCGCTGATGATGATGCCTTTTTTTTTAATTTCTGTGTTGTACGTGGGTGTATTCTATTTGTTACAAAAATTTAATATATTCCGCAGCCTTACGGCGAGCTAGTTGACCTTTTCAGTGCCCATGCAATCTTCTAATGCCGCTTGAACCCGTTACACGTTTTAATGGTAATTGTAGAAACTTAAAACATAAAACACTGTATGGTGCTCTTAATGGCACCTAAATGGCTATATCAATAGACAAACAACTCGTTTTCTTGGATATTTCATTGGAAAAAAAACCATTTCACAGTGATCGAGTTACGATTTCGTGTGATGTATCGGGACACGGTATAATAAGTCCTTATTTTGTTGAGGACGGGAATTAACACACAGTTGCTGTTAATCAATACCGTTACAGGCAGAACATCTTTATACCTTTTGTGAGAGATTTAAGAATGTTTTCCGCCCACAAAATAGGCAATGGTTTCAACAGGATGGCGCTACAAGCCACACAGCCAGACGCTCATTAGAAATTCTCCTTCAGCATTTTGGAAACAGAATTATATCTCTAGGTACGGACTTCCATTACCTTTTACATTAAGCTGACCTTACGCCACCTGATGCATCCATTTCGGGTATGATGAAAGAGTCAGTATTCCGCTCTGATGTTGCACCAATGGATATTGCAGAACTACGGCAAACAATCATAACTTATTCCCAACAACTGCGTCAAACACTATTTATGGATATGTTCAATGATCTGCAGAGTCGCTGTGAAGCTTGTTTACGCCGTAATAGTGTTCATTTTGAACATGTAAATTACAAGAATTGAAAGAATTAATAAAGTTGTTATTTTCGATACTGTTTATTTTGGCGAATACTGCATTTGTGAATTTGGCGATATTTAATTTAATTTTGTTTTTTAACTATACCATTATTACACTTATACATGATGTTATTCATTGGGCATTTATTTGCATGTATTACTTTCCTTGCCCTTGCAATCGATTACATCCAAGCACACAAATTAAGGATTTTCAATAGTACAGATATGAAACTGTAAATATACAAATTGTTATCTTTAGTTGCCTAAAACCATATCGTACAAGTAATTTATCTATTTAGGATCTCTCTTTACTCATACGAAAGACAATTATAAAACGGTTGGTACCAAAACTTAATCACTTTGAAAATTGAAAAAGGCAAGGGGTATTTAATAAGCTAAAAACGCTAAAAAATTGCAGTGTATAAAAGTGTAATGATCTTTTGACTTTTTTGTTTGTACTTTAATTTTTTTGGTATAATATTAAAGGTATTGATTAAACGGTAGAAGCTTATGTAGTAGCAGAAGATACGAGGTAAGGATATTAATGAGTTTCCGTAGAACTGGAAGAAGATCGATGTAGGATACCCTTAATTTGTGATTATTTAGTACTATATCAAATAAATCCATTTATTCTTTTTTTTTAGAAAGTTTTGTATATAAAACCTCAAAGTGACCATTGTTGGTTGTAGTTTTCAACGTCGCACTTTTATGATCTAAAACTGAAAAATGTTTAAGGTAAAAATACTTTCTTTAATAGTTCTGCGATCATCGATATGGTAGTCGTTTTTATAAATTTGTCTAAGCGAATAAACTTTCATAGATCATTGAAGATGAAAAAAAGTAACAGGTGAAAAGCAATCAGAAGACCGTAATACTTTATACTCTCTCTTTTCAATCGAAAACGCTAAAGCGACGTCGCAAACGACGTTGAGCGTCTCTCCTGCCCTTTCAGCATACAGTAATACACGCGGTTCGCTTTCGAAAAGTCGTATATTGTAATCGTGTGTTGGATGGCAATACGCAAAGAACCAAAATATTTTCTTAACTGAAAAATTATATCAGAAAACCACAATTTTACAATCGAAAACTTTTTAATGATTTTGGAAATTTCTACTTTTATACATATTTTGCAGAATTTTCGAGACTTTATTAAATCTAATTAAAACTAAAATCCGCACTGATTATTGAATAAGAAAATGTGAAAAATAAGCTTACCGGCGTGTATTACAGTAAATAAAAATGAATGAAATAATATTAAGTGATTCTCTGACTGAACGTCCTCAAGATTTAACAACGGAGATTCACATTGCCACCAATTCAACATCAATACTTTATGTCTCAAGCAATTCTGTTATAACATATAAAACGGTGATAAACGGGGACCATGACTGGCCACCAAAAAGTTGGATTTTATGCTTTTTAATTGCGCTCAAAGTTACAGTTATGGCTCTAATAATAATTGCTGCACTTTTAGGGAACTTGTTAGTTATAGTTTCGGTAATGAGGCATCGTAAATTGCGAGTTATTACTAATTATTTTGTGGTTAGTCTTGCATTAGCTGATATGTTAGTTGCAATTTGTGCAATGTGCTTCAATTTCAGTGTAGAAATAACAGGAGGTGTGTGGCTTTTTGGATACTTTATGTGTGATGTTTGGAACTCGCTAGATGTGTATTTTTCAACTGCTTCCATTTTACATTTGTGTTGTATTAGTGTTGATCGTTATTATGCGATTGTGCAGCCTCTCGATTATCCGCTAATTATGACGAACACTAGATTGGCAGTAATGTTAGCTGTAGTGTGGTGTAGTCCTGCTTTGGTATCGTTTTTACCAATATTAATGGAGTGGTACACTACAGACATGAGCATGGAGTTACGTAGAAAACATCCTAATATTTGTCAATTTACAGTTAACAGAACTTATGCCGTTATATCATCCAGTGTCAGTTTTTGGGTTCCCGGCATGGTAATGATTTTTATGTACTACCGAATATATGTTGAAGCAGACAGACAAGAACGAATGCTTTACAGGTAATGCACAAATTTCTTTTTTTATAAATAAATGTCGAGCTATAAATAACGCTTGTAACAACCCCTAAGTTTATACAGAAAAATCGTTAAACAAACGGTTATCTGCTGCCCGTGACCGATAAACGTGTATACATTAAATATGAATTACAAAACTATTTGAAGGTTCTGGTATCGTTTTAGTTACAAATTCTATATTTGCTTTACAAAAAAAAATCTGAACATTAACATGTAATTTGCTTTGTCCATTTAGATGTTTAAAAGAAATACAGTAATTTACATTTATTTTGACTACGCCAACTCGTTACTGTCTTCTTTTGTAAATAAACAACAAATTAGAGATGAAAGATATTACTACATTAGGTAATTCGTTTAAACATACTTATAATTAATCATTAGGAAATTTCTTTGTTTCATAAGCTTTATGCTAAATTTTTAATGATACACAGGATTAGTACATTATAAATAACATAATAAAAATGTTACATTTTTTAAATTTTGTATGATATATCAAATTTATAACGCCCACTTCAATTTTTAGTTGTGAAATATTAAATTGGACAAATGTCTAATAAATTTCCTGCTGGAACCTAAAATATTTATCTGTGTAAATAGATTAGAAGAGAATTCTGGTCTATACCGTTAATAAAATATATTGAAACTATGATAATGTATACATCAATAAAATATGTAATCAACTAAATTGAGGTTAATTAGTTTATTTCGTCGAATAGTGTGGCTGTATGAGTTAAACTAAAGCTGAAAGGTGCAGGAAAATGTAAGGTAATCCGAAAAACGGGTCCACCTGTGATGTTTTCTGGGTGGTAAGGGGAGAATCCGCCTGCGGCGAGCTTCTATCCCGGTTTTATATACTTCATTCCTTCGCCTTTGAATTTAAAGTTACTCTTAAAATAAAAAAATAACAATAAGAATTGAAGCTTGGATAGGCTGACGAGTACAAGTTGGAAATGTCATGTTTCATTAATTTCGTGTATTTCAATTGTAATGGTACCATTATTAAAGGTTATTTCCAAATTGGGCATAATATATTTCTATATTTCGAGAATAGAATATCTCCATTCCAACACTGAAAACAATGTTGGTACGACCACAATATAGTAGTGCAGTAAAGTCTCCGCGCTATCTCGCTTATTTATGGATGTGGGTGATTACGAAGTATAACCAAATGAATCTTATGCCATTTTGTAGAGTATGTGAGGGGCCACAAAAATTCGAAAATTGTAACGTTTTTTAGTTGCACCGATATTTGAAAATCGCGAAAAACTGTCGCTGCGCCGTATTACTTAAAATCTCGTTTTTTAAAAATACATCGCTACGTAAAATCGACGAATCAAGCTATAGTGATGAAAATTTCAGCATTTATAGTAAACACCAGAGCGCTAGTAATGGTGTACTAGTAATGAGAGTTTACCCCCGCATGTGCGAATAAAAGAGGTCTTATAGATCCGAAATGTTTTAGAAAAAACAATTAAGCCTTTACCGGATCCGCCTTTGGGAGCAGATCCTATGAGTATCTGCTAAACCAAACTTACTATAACTTTGAAAATTTGGTGACAGGGTAATAATGTTAGAGCTAACTCATCTGAAATATTTTCATGTTCGTACCACTTCCGGTTATACCGGAAGTTGGTACTTAGTCGCGTATTTCAAATGGAGCACCCCGTATATTAATACATTTTTGGATTCTATGTCGAATTTTAAGGTAAGTTTGTTAAATAAACTAGATACGAAATTTCAGTCGTTTAAAAAAAAAACATTTTTCTAAAAAAATTGACAGATACGGTCTTAGTAATAACTCGTTAATTGTTCTGTTCCTGTCAAACAATTTGAATAAAACTTTGAGGTGTCTGCAAAAAATGAAATTTGTATTTTTCATAAAAATAAAATTAGGAATGTCTAAACTTGACTATCAAGAAATGCAAGTTACTCAAAAAAATCAAATGGAAAATCAATTTTAAAATTTGTGATAAAATGAGCTACATACTTAAATCTAGTATTGCTTGTTCGTGGTCACCATGGAAACCAAATAATTGAGAATTGAAATAAAGAAAAATATTTGAATAAGCTTCTGCAAAAAATTATAAAAATTGATAATTTTGTGATTCAAACGTCATGTTTGCCAAATAGAAATTTTCTAAGTCATTTTTTTCAAATTCGATATACAACATAAATGTAAAAATTTTGTAGTTTATGAGCAAATCGAAAAAAACTACTTTTTACTGCGGAGGTAATACATACTTATCAGCGCATCATTACACGATAAAGATGCTTATTTATTTTGTTTTTCTTTTGTAGTCAATAATTTAATAAAATTGTTGATAGTTTGTGTTTTTCTTGACGAAATGGCTCGACTTGAATATTCTAATACAGATTATTTGAATTTAATTTTAATCCACGGAGAATGTCATAGAGTTGTAAAACGAACAGTAAGAACATTTATCGAACGCTATACTGAGCGCCCCCGACCATCAGCAGATGCAATAAGACGTGTGGTTCAAAATTTGGAACAGTTTGGCACATTTAAACACTCTGCGCCTCGCAAAAAAAACTGCTAATGATAACGAACAGAACGAACTTATAACTTTAGGATATTTCCGTGCCTATCCTTGTAATTCCATAAACGACGCGAAAACAAATATTTGCTTAACACCAACAACTATCAGAAGAATTCTTAAGAAACATAAGTTTAGATCATACTGTTTACAATTGGTTTAACATTTGAAAGAAGCGGATTTCTTGAAACGTATCGAATTTTGTGAAACAATTTTGCTCAAAATACAAGAAATTCCTAATTTTTTGACTAATATCATATGGACGGACGAATTTAAATTTACGAAAAATGGCATATTTAATCACCGAAACTCGCATTACTGGAATAAAGAAAATAGGAATGCCATTTTCAGGAAATTTGGAATTTTAAAGTATTTTGTGCTATTCGGAATAACTAAATCTTTGACGTGTATTTTTACAACGAAAATTTGAAAGGTTTAAAATAGTTGATTGTTGCGATTTATGATTACAAATTTAATTTCTAGGAGAAAATTATCTTGAGGTATTAAACACTCGAATTCAACCCCGATTAAATCTAGGAAGGGAAAATTTATGGTACCAACAAGACGGTGCGCCCAGTCACAACACCAACGCTGTTTCCATAAAACTTTATGAAATTTTTGAAAATCGTTGGTTTGCCCATAATGGTCCCTTTCCATGGCCACCTAGGTCACCTGATCTTACGCCAATGGATTTTTATCTTTGGGGTCAAATTAAAAATATTGTTTATGCTACACCACTAACGACTAAAGAAGATTGCATTGCAAGAGTGTAAAATGCCTTCAATTCTCTTTATCCACAAGAAATTCAAAGGGCTACAAATGAAGCCGTTATAAGACGGGTTCAACAATGTCTTACTTCTAACGGGCAACATTTGAACATTTATTGTAAATTAATTTACATTTGATCACGAGCGAGAAATACTACATAAGCGACTTTACCGTGTAAGAATGCACGTATGCAGTTACTACCTCCGCAGTAAAAAGTAATTTTTTTCGATTTACTCATAAGGTATTAAATTTTTACACTTATGTTGTATATCGAATTTTCTATTTGGCAAAAATGACTTTTGAATCACAAAATTATCAATTATCATAATTTTTTTCAGTAACTTATTCAAATATTTTTCTTTATTTCAATTCTCAATTATTTGGTTTCCATGGTAACCACGAACAAGGAGTAATAGATTTAAGTATGTAGCTCATTTTTATCACAAATTTTAAAATTGGGACTTAGTTGATAAGAAGTATGAAACTGTTACGTTTAGGCAGATAAAGTTTTAAACAAACTTACCTTAATTTTTGACGTTAAATCGATCTGAGTAATAAAAAAAAATGAAACTGAGAAGGATGTTGGAATAAATGAGGCAGAGAAAACGATAGGAAAGTTGAAAAACGGCAAGGGAGCAGGCGTAGATGAAATCACTGGTGAAATGCTCAAGTATGGTGGTGAAAATCTTATACGAAGATTGCGTGAATTATTCAATGTATGCCTTATGTGTGGAAAAGTGCCGAGTGATTGGAAGAACGGGATCATTGTACCATTGTATAAGGGTAAGGGGAACAAGAGTGATTGTAAGAACTACAGAGGAATAAGCTTGCTCAGCGTACCAGGTAAAGTATTTGGAAGAATACTGATTGATAGAGTACGAGAAACTACACAATCTAAGATGTGGGATGTCCAAGGTGGCTTCATGCCAGGGAGAGGATGTGTCGATCAGATGGTTGCTCTCCAGCAGGTGATCGAAAAGTGTTTAAAGGTAAAAAAGAAGTTGTACTGTGTGTTTGTAGATCTGGAGAAAGCATATGACAGAGTGAATAGAGAGAAGCTGTGGGAAATATTAAATGAATGTGGCGTAAATAAAGGTCTAATAAATGGAATAAGGGCAGTATACAACAGTAGTCGGGCATGTGTTAGGGTGAGAGGAGGCGTGAGTGAATACTTTAATATTGAGCAAGGAGTGAGACAAGGCCGTGTGATGTCACCGTGGTTGTTCAACGTATACATGGATAAATGTCTTACACAAGCATGTAACGATACAAATGGTGTAATGGTTGGTAACGTAAATGTACGGCTCCTGGTGTATGCAGATGACACAGTCTTATTAAGTGACAGTGCAGATGAGCTGCAAACCGCTCTAAGGAAGTTTGATACAGTCTGTGAGAGCATGGACCTAAAGGTGAACGTGAACAAAACTAAGATTGTGGTGTTCAATCGGGAAGGTGGAAAGGAGAGTAGAGTATTTACTCTGCAAGATGAACTTGTGGAGCAAATGGACGAGCTGGTATATCTCGGTAGAATGTTTACTGCAAATGGTACAATTGAGAGCGAGATTGGACGAAGGGTCAATGCTGGAAGGAAAGTAATTGGAAGTATGTGGACGATAATTAGAAATGAAAGCATGAGCCTAGCTGCGAAACGAGCAATCTATAATGGCGTATTCGTCCCGTCAGTACCGTATGGAAGTGAGACATGGGTATGTCAAAAAAAGCGCGCAAGAAGAATAAATGGTGTGGGTATGGATTTCTGAGGAGCGCATTTGGTAAAACGAGAAGGGACAAGATAAAAAATGCATGCATAATGAGGGAGTGTGGTGAGGAAAAGACGATGATGGATACATATAAAAGTTGTACATTACGTTGGTTTGGTCACATTGAGAAAATGAACAACGCAAGATTAACGAAAATATGTGTGTGAGGTTAGGGGAAAGGCCGGGCCTGGTAGGCCGCGTAAAACTTGGCTGAATGTACTAGAATCTATGATAAAGGAATGAAAGATAACAAAAGGGCATGTCAGAGACTATATATGAATCTTGCGGAAGCTAGGGAGGTATGCGGAGATAGGAAAGCATGGAGAAAGATTGTGAATGAAAAATAAATAAGAGGCAGGGATTGTTTTGCCTACGCCGCAAGGGAATGGCGTGAAGGTTAAGTTAAGTTAGGTAATAAAAAATAGGGGTTTCCATTTGATTTTTTTGAGTAACTTGCATTTTTTGATAGTTAAGTTTAGATATTCATAATTTTATTTTTATGAAAAATACAAATTTCGTTTTTTGCAGACTGTTGCAATAAACCTTTGCCTACAACACCTCAAAGTTTTATTCAAATTGTTTGACAGGAACAGAAAATATTTTAGATGAGTTAGCCCTAACATCATTACCTTGTCACCAAATTTTAAAAATAATAGTAGGTTTGGTTTAGCAGATACTCATAGGATCAGCTCCCAAAGGTGGACCCTGTACACATAATTGTTTCTGATTTCCGAGAAGTGAACGCCGGTGCTGTGATTTCTACGAGAGTTTCCGGCTCGGCTTCGTTTGCCTTGGCGCGTGGTGCGCTTCTATAAACAATATTCGGACAAGAAACAAAGGATTTATTGACAAATACATTGTTGTTAAACTAACAGACTTTAAGTTAAATTCCTTCTTCCTCCTGTTCATAGTCAATCGCGACATCTTGAAAACAGTTACTGCAGTTTTTGCAATTGCATTCCGTGCAGCATTTAACACCTTCCCTCAAACATACACATTTATTGTTGTGACACTGATTGTCTTTGCAAAATATCGTTAAAAGTCTTCTTGTATCTGAAGAAAAAACAGGTTCTAAAATGCCCTCATGTTCTATCCATCCATAATGTGTGGGATAAATACTGGTCACGGCCTTCAAATGGCTGGATGTCCAAATTTTTAATTGGTACATACATCTAAAATGTGAAAATGTGGTGCAATAAATCTACTACATTATAAGTGGTTACTTACCTCAATACACGTTGTGTAAATGAATTATCGATGGGCGGTAGCTAAGAAACACATTTGTTGGTAGTCTTAGTTTGTAAATACCTTAGTTCATTCAAGCATTCAATTTTGGGATTTTTTTTCAAAAAAGTAATAATGCGCATTCTGTGCTTATCTTTGTAACATCTCCTACAGACGAATCATGTATTTTCGATAATTTCTTAAACACTTCATCAGTGGGAATTTTCGCTATATGCGGGTGGATAAAGTTAGAGAAAATACCCAGAAGGTAATTTTTTGTAACTGACATTGATTCACGAAAATTATACGAGGTTTAGCGGAAGAACGTAATTGTTTTACCTTTGAATATTTCACTCCATTCACGTTTTCTTAACATAACGCTATCAGCTGCCCAATTAATTATTTCGATTTGATCATTTTATGTAAATCCTATATACAAAATTTCACATTGTTGAATTGCTAACCGTTGAATGGAAAGAATTGATTTTCGTAATTGTTCTGAAGTTTAAACGCGACTAATTACTGATAACATAAAATTACTTAAGACTAGAGGAATAAACTTGCAAGTTAGTTCCGATTGGGTAAGGGGTATTTAATACCCCAATTACAATTTTACGATACTGTCATATAAGTTGATGTGGCGTAAATTGTATATTATTGTTCACTGTGTTCTGTTTAATAGATGGTTGGCTTATTGAATTGCTGAAACATTATTTTGTGATCTTTTCCCGACCAGCGAAAATCATTTAAACGGAAGTTGGCGTTTTTAAAATTCAAGTAAAATATAAATAAAAATATAAATATAAATTCAAAATAAAATAAATTTTATTTAATAAATGTTGTTTGTTATAAAAGCGACCTATTGGCAAATACAGGATCTGAAGTGACTTAGTTATTTATTTAGATTTTGATAGTGCATTCATTTAACGTAACGAATTAAGAGAGTTATTATCAGAGTTTATTTAACTTTATGGTTGTTTTTCTTGTGAGTAATTTGATGATAAATTTTGTGGATAACTAGCGTATTCACCGTTGCCTGACTTTTAAATAGTTAAGGAAATAGTTTGTGTTTGTTTTGCGTACTTATTTAAATTCGTTGGGGTGCTGAGTATCGTAAAAATGAGCTAAAGAAGACCGTGAAACCAACAGCTGATTTGCTCACGCCTTCAGTAATATTTGAAGGTGTGTGATTATTTTGAAGATTTGTTTTATAGGTAGAGATCTCGGGTTACATTAACGGAATGCGGGGTTAAGCTCGAGTTCAGGTAAGTGAGAATGTCTCTGTATGGTTGACTATATCTGCAAGTGTGCTCAGGTGTATTTTCACGACTTTGTTTTAGTAACAGTCTGCCCCCCATTACAAGACTATCAGAATTGTGGTTTACCCCGATTTGCGACTTTCGGTAATACGACAAGCCACCCCAAATTCCAAATTCAGGAAAATGCTCAAATCCCAAATATTCCATTGATATAGCCGGTAAACTTTAATTATTTGTTACGTTCCGTGTTAATTCCGTTTTCACCTGTAACAGAGGACCGCCGAAAAGGACCAGAGAAAAAATTAGGTTCTGGTCTGCAACTGATGCTTTAATGTACTATTTTTTAGTGCATGTGTCATTCTTACTATTTACTGTTATTTGTAATAGACCAGAAATATTCAAGTTTAACGTACACTTTGGCAAGTTTAATTAGTTTCACATAGAAGTTCAAATTCAAGCATTAAGTGAAAGAAACCTTGATAGCTGTAACTTACTTTAGCAAGAGAATATGTTTAACTCATTCGAGTTTTATGTTATTAAAAATTAGATGACAATACTGTTGAGCTCTGAAGGTATTTAATTTTGATTTTGTCTTATACCTTTCCCAAATATTGCTAATTTTTACTTGTTTTTACTCGTTTCTTTACCAATGAGTGAGACCAATACTCCCCCTTACCACCATCTACACGAATGTCACTCTTACACATTTACCAACGTAGATTCAAACATTCTTTTAACCCAATTAAGTCGAAACTTCTCCTTACAAAAACCAACACGATTTATGCGTTCCAAATCATCGCTCATTTTTTACTAGTAATTCAACTAGCCAAAAATGTAGATTCTGTCTATACGACAAGGCCGTGTGATGTCACCGTGGTTGTTCAACGTATACATGGATAAATGTCTTACACAAGCATGTAACGATACAAATGGTGTAATGGTTGGTAACGTAAATGTACGGCTCCTGGTGTATGCAGATGACACAGTCTTATTAAGTGACAGTGCAGATGAGCTGCAAACCGCTCTAAGGAAGTTTGATACAGTCTGTGAGAGCATGGACCTAAAGGTGAACGTGAACAAAACTAAGATTGTGGTGTTCAATCGGGAAGGTGGAAAGGAGAGTAGAGTATTTACTCTGCAAGATGAACTTGTGGAGCAAATGGACGAGCTGGTATATCTCGGTAGAATGTTTACTGCAAATGGTACAATTGAGAGCGAGATTGGACGAAGGGTCAATGCTGGAAGGAAAGTAATTGGAAGTATGTGGACGATAATTAGAAATGAAAGCATGAGCCTAGCTGCGAAACGAGCAATCTATAATGGCGTATTCGTCCCGTCAGTACCGTATGGAAGTGAGACATGGGTATGTCAAAAAAAGCGCGCAAGAAGAATAAATGGTGTGGGTATGGATTTCTGAGGAGCGCATTTGGTAAAACGAGAAGGGACAAGATAAAAAATGCATGCATAATGAGGGAGTGTGGTGAGGAAAAGACGATGATGGATACATATAAAAGTTGTACATTACGTTGGTTTGGTCACATTGAGAAAATGAACAACGCAAGATTAACGAAAATATGTGTGTGAGGTTAGGGAAAGGCCGGCCTGGTAGGCCGCGTAAAACTTGGCTGAATGTACTAGAATCTATGATAAAGGAATGAAAGATAACAAAAGGGCATGTCAGAGACTATATATGAATCTTGCGGAAGCTAGGGAGGTATGCGGAGATAGGAAAGCATGGAGAAAGATTGTGAATGAAAAATAAATAAGAGGCAGGGATTGTTTTGCCTACGCCGCAAGGGAATGGCGTGAAGGTTAAGTTAAGTTAGGTAATAAAAATAGGGTTTCCATTTGATTTTTGAGTAACTTGCATTTTTGATAGTTAAGTTTAGATATTCATAATTTTATTTTATGAAAATACAAATTTCGTTTTTGCAGACTGTTGCAATAAACCTTGCCTACAACACCTCAAAGTTTTATTCAAATTGTTTGACAGGAACAGAAAATATTTTAGATGAGTTAGCCCTAACATCATTACCTTGTCACCAAATTTTAAAAATAATAGTAGGTTTGGTTTAGCAGATACTCATAGGATCAGCTCCCAAAGGTGGACCCTGTACACATAATTGTTTCTGATTTCCGAGAAGTGAACGCCGGTGCTGTGATTTCTACGAGAGTTTCCGGCTCGGCTTGTTTGCTTTGGCGCGTGGTGCGCTTCTATAAACAATATTCGGACAAGAAACAAAGGATTTATTGACAAATACATTGTTGTTAAACTAACAGACTTTAAGTTAAATTCCTTCTTCCTCCTGTTCATAGTCAATCGCGACATCTTGAAAACAGTTACTACAGTTTTGCAATTGCATTCCGTGCAGCATTTAACACCTTCCCTCAAACATACACATTTATTGTTGTGACACTGATTGTCTTTGCAAAATATCGTTAAAAGTCTTCTTGTATCTGAAGAAAAACAGGTTCTAAAATGCCCTCATGTTCTATCCATCCATAATGTGTGGATAAATACTGGTCACGGCCTTCAAATGGCTGGATGTCCAAATTTTAATTGGTACATACATCTAAAATGTGAAAATGTGGTGCAATAAATCTACTACATTATAAGTGGTTACTTACCTCAATACACGTTGTGTAAATGAATTATCGATGGGCGGTAGCTAAGAAACACATTTGTTGGTAGTCTTAGTTTGTAAATACCTTAGTTCATTCAAGCATTCAATTTTGGGATTTTTTTTCAAAAAAGTAATAATGCGCATTCTGTGCTTATCTTTGTAACATCTCCTACAGACGAATCATGTATTTTCGATAATTTCTTAAACACTTCATCAGTGGGAATTTTCGCTATATGCGGGTGGATAAAGTTAGAGAAAATACCCAGAAGGTAATTTTTTGTAACTGACATTGATTCACGAAAATTATACGAGGTTTAGCGGATGAACGTACTTGTTTTACTTTTGAATATTTCACTCCATTCACGTTTTCTTAACATAACGCTATCAGCTGCCCAATTAATTATTTCGATTTGATCATTTTTATGTAAATCCTATATACAAAATTTCACATTGTTGAATTGCTAACCGTTGAATGGAAAGAATTGATTTTCGTAATTGTTCTGAGGTTTAAAGGCGACTAATCACAGATAACTTAAAATTACTTTAAGACTAGAGGGAATAAACTTGCAAGTTTAGTTCCGATTGGGTGAGGATTATTTAATTTTGCAATTACAATTTTAAGGTAACTGTCATATAACTTGATGCGGTATAAATTGTATATTACTGTCTATTGTGCTCTACTTAATAGATGGTTGGTTTATTGAATTTATAAACATTATTTTGTGATCTCTTCCCGAACAGCGAAAATCATTTAAACGGAAGTTGGCGTTTTTAAAATTCAAGTAAAATATAAATAAAAATATAAATATAAATTCAAAATAAAATAAATTTTATTTAATAAATGTTGTTTGTTATAAAAGCGACCTATTGGCAAATACAGGATCTGAAGTGACTTAGTTATTTATTTAGATTTTGATAGTGCATTCATTTAACGTAACGAATTAAGAGAGTTATTATCAGAGTTTATTTAACTTTATGGTTGTTTTTCTTGTGAGTAATTTGATGATAAATTTTTGTGGATAACTAGCGTATTCACCGTTGCCTGACTTTTAAATAGTTAAGGAAATAGTTTGTGTTTGTTTTGCGTACTTATTTAAATTCGTTGGGGTGCTGAGTATCGTAAAAATGAGCTAAAGAAGACCGTGAAACCAACAGCTGATTTGCTCACGCCTTCAGTAATATTTGAAGGTGTGTGATTATTTTGAAGATTTGTTTTATAGGTAGAGATCTCGGGTTACATTAACGGAATGCGGGGTTAAGCTCGAGTTCAGGTAAGTGAGAATGTCTCTGTATGGTTGACTATATCTGCAAGTGTGCTCAGGTGTATTTTCACGACTTTGTTTTAGTAACAGTCTGCCCCCCATTACAAGACTATCAGAATTGTGGTTTACCCCGATTTGCGACTTTCGGTAATACGACAAGCCACCCCAAATTCCAAATTCAGGAAAATGCTCAAATCCCAAATATTCCATTGATATAGCCGGTAAACTTTAATTATTTGTTACGTTCCGTGTTAATTCCGTTTTCACCTGTAACAGAGGACCGCCGAAAAGGACCAGAGAAAAAATTAGGTTCTGGTCTGCAACTGATGCTTTAATGTACTATTTTTTAGTGCATGTGTCATTCTTACTATTTACTGTTATTTGTAATAGACCAGAAATATTCAAGTTTAACGTACACTTTGGCAAGTTTAATTAGTTTCACATAGAAGTTCAAATTCAAGCATTAAGTGAAAGAAACCTTGATAGCTGTAACTTACTTTAGCAAGAGAATATGTTTAACTCATTCGAGTTTTATGTTATTAAAAATTAGATGACAATACTGTTGAGCTCTGAAGGTATTTAATTTTGATTTTGTCTTATACCTTTCCCAAATATTGCTAATTTTTACTTGTTTTTACTCGTTTCTTTACCAATGAGTGAGACCAATACTCCCCCTTACCACCATCTACACGAATGTCACTCTTACACATTTACCAACGTAGATTCAAACATTCTTTTAACCCAATTAAGTCGAAACTTCTCCTTACAAAAACCAACACGATTTATGCGTTCCAAATCATCGCTCATTTTTTACTAGTAATTCAACTAGCCAAAAATGTAGATTCTGTCTATACCATATAGTATTTCTAAATTAGAACAATTTTTGCCATAGCGTCCTAGGTGTGTGATAGAATGGCTATTTTTATTATACATTAGGGGTAGGTTAAATAGAAAATATTTAACGTACACGCAATTACCAAATTTCAACATTCGAAACCCTAGGATTATTCAAGAAAAACTTGCAGACCATTTCCATTACTACGACCATAGGCAAAATCCATTTTTTTTGTTTAAGAAAAGAAAATTACTCACTTATTGACATTCATTTTGTAGCAAACTAATTATGAACAAAATGCTAATTTGACATTTTACGAGATGGTTGTTTTTTATTTAAACATATCGACAGCAACCTACTTCATAGTGTATCAATATAAATTCAAAATACACAAGTTGCAATAGAAAATGTTTTATTTTTTTGATCAAAAACTGTGTCCTAAAAAAAATTCAATAGATCAATTTAATTCAGAACTGATGGCGGATTTCTACAAAAATATCAAAACGGGAAAAAGTAAGTGACGCACCATTCTTTTTTATTAAAAAAGGTTATGTCATTCTCATACGAACGCCACTAGTACAAATAGAAATGCTCGCATCACCCCAAAGCGTTTTGCAAATTTCGAGTCAATATCGTTAAAACTCTTTGAAATAATTAATCAAAATTAAAATTTAAACACTCTTCGGAAACGAAGCATATTTCGACCTACATGTACAGGAACTATTCTTAACAAAATAACTTCAGCAATCACCCCCTAAAATCTTTCACACTTATGTACCAACAGCCTTTATATATATATATATATATATATATATATATATATATATATATATATATATATATATATGCTACAAACCCACTCTTTCAGATTTTTACTTTCTTGCTAAATAAGAATGCCAGGCGCAATGGTTTGTACTACTTCATTCCCCAGATTTTTATGTGTCACTACTCCGGGCAGGCGATTAACATAAACTAAACCACCCAGAGTTTAACCACACTTAGATTCATACATCCAAAGTATTTTAAGCCTATATTCTGCTGATTTACTTGGCATATATTGAGCGAATCATCATCTACCTCTATACCCAACGAGTTGCTCATCAATAGTTACATTAGTATCCAGTATGACGCAGGTTTTGCATTGCGGAATGAATAAATCTCAAACGTAAGACACCATTGCTAATTTATCGGTTTCGAAACGCACATCTTGGGTTCTCTTGTCGTCAAATCAAGCCACAGAATGCAAGAAATTCATTAACAGTTACATCTTTCCACGGATTTCCTTTTG